>CAUYLG010009650.1:0-24399 GCA_963573385.1 Cacajao melanocephalus
CCATAATGTGAGCTTGAGCCCAGACACATTTCCCCCTTTCTGGAGGCAGTCGAGCTATGGGGAAGGAGGAACTAAAAATGGATGCTTCTGTAGAAGATATTTAAGAACTCCCTGACGCTGACACAATGGCTTGGTGGCAGCTGTGTGGTTTTGCTAGGCATTGTGTCTTTTCTTAATTCCTGTTCTGGGCTAGTTTTATGACTCTGCTTACTGAGCATTGCTCTTGGAGATTGTTGCCCTTGATGATTTATGATTCCTCCTGATCTTTAAAGAATGTTCCCTTTCCAGACGTAAAGCCTTGCTCAATAGATAAGAAAATTATCTGCTTGTTTTGTGATTCTCATGCTCTCCTAATTATGTTCTCCTTTTGCTTAGTAGTATTTTATCTTCTCCCCCAGACTTGCTGTGTTGTAACTTTCTGTTCCCCTCTATTGTATAGACTTAACAATATAGGCTAACGTCAGCTGCAAAAGCTGAAGGTATATATTGGGACCCTATGCACAAATAAAATCGCTGTTTAGGCACTGCCTATTCAGACCTCCAGACCCCATCTGTCTGTCTTTTTCTTTTTCCGCGCACTCTCTCTTCCAGGTTTTGGGACCCTCTTACTCGCCAAGAGTCCCCAGCAGATGTGCCATTCCTGACATCGATGTCCACTCAGAAACCCCATCCAATAGTCACCAACTTTAAAGACCAAAGGTAGGTAAATCCACAAAGATGGGAAGAAACCAGTGCAAAAAGGATGAAAACACCAAAAACCAGAATGCCTCTCCTCCTTCAAGGGGTCACAACTCCTCATCAGCAAGGGAACAAAACTGGATGGAGAATGAGTGTGACGAATTGACAGAAGCAGGCTTCAGAAGGTGGGTAATAAACTTCTCCGAGCTAAAGGAGCATGTTCTAACCCAATGCAAGGAAAATAAGAACCTTGGAAAAAAGGTTAGATGAAATGCTAATGAGAATAACCACTATGGAGAAGAACACAAACAGCATGATGGAGCTGAAAAACACAGCACAAGAACTTCAAGAAACATAGACTAATTTGAATAGCCAAATCCATCAAGCAGAAGAAAGGATATCAGAGATTGAAGATCAACTCAATGAAATAAAGCGAGAAGGCAAGATTATTTTTATGTTTTGAGATAGAGTCTCACTCTGTCGCCCAGACTGGAGTGCAATGGCACAGTCTTGGCTCACTGCAACCTCCACATCCTAGGTTCAAGCAATTGTCCTGCTTCAGCCTCCTGAGTAGCTGGGATTACAGGTGCTCACCACCATGCCTCGCTAATTTTTGTATTTTTAGTAGAGACGGGGCTTTACCATGTTGGCCAGGCTAATCTTGAACTCCTGATCTCAGGTGATCCACCCACCTCAGCCTCCCAAAGTGCAGGGATTGCAGGCATGAGCCACTGCACCCACCCCTATGCATTAATTTAAAACAAACTGCTACACTTTATCTTTTCCCTTCTGAGTCAAAGAAAAATTCCTCCTCCCTTTTCCCAAAACTGTCACTCTCACCTGTGTCTATGATTATATCAATATCATTTCATTAAGAATCTAGTCTCCTAAGTTCCCCTTGCTTATTTCTACCTTAAATTTATCTCTCTTTATTGTTTGCCAGATGCATCTTATCTTCCTTAATGCACCACACAGTCTCTCCTTTTTCACCACCAAACTTCTGAAGGAACAGTCTCTAGTTACTTTCCCCATTTTTAAAAAAACAACTGTTTTCACTACTTGTCAGTTCTTTAAATACGTGAAAACTAACTTCCGTTCCTACTGTTTTACTTCAACCACTCTTTAAAATGAGGGCCACATCCTAAATTACCACATTCAACGTATTTGTCTTAGCTTTATCCTTCTTGGCTGTGCAACTTTCTTGACATATTTACTTTATTCAGTTCTCTCGTCCTACCTTTCTCATGCATCTCCAAAGACTCCTTTTGCTTTTAAAAGCGCTTTTCAAGTTTCTCATTTGTTTATTTCTCTTCTTAGCAAACCTAAATGGTAAGTTGGCTTCAACTATCACTCCTGATCCACATGCGCAATCTGGATTTCTCTCATGGTCCTCTCATTTTCATATACCTCAGGGAAAGCTTCAGTGACTCTCAACAGTACCTCAGACTCAATGTGTTGGAAAACAAGTTTTATTTTTCTTCTAAACATCGTTCATCCTTAAAGTTTTCCATTTAGCTCATTGGCACACTATCCTGCAATTCATTTCTGCTAATCTTTGACTCATCTTCTTTATACTCTGCCTTCTACTCATCTAAAGTATACAGTTTTGGCCAGGCGTGCATGCCTGTAATCCCAGAACTTTGGGAGGCCAAGAGGAGAGGATCACTTGAGCCCAGGAGCCCAGGAGTTTAAGGTTACAATGAGCTATGATCACACCACTGCACTCCAGACTAGGCAACAAAGTGAGACCCTCTCTAAAAAAAAAATACGTAAATATTCAAAAATAAATAAATTATAGGGTTTTAAAGGGACAGAGGTTCACAAGACAAGGCAATGGATAACTAGAACAGTAAGTTAATTCTGAACTACAATAAAAACAAGGCTTCATTACTGCTTAAGACAAAGACTCCCCTTGGTACCCTGACTTGGTCTATATGTAGAGTCATGTGAAGTTCACTTGGAGAGAAATCCTGAGGGAACACAGAAAATTCATCCTTGTGGAGAGACTGACAGTGGCTCACTTATTTGTTCACTTTCAGCAAATTGTGCCTATGACCCCACCAAATGAATTAACAGATTATATTATCTACTTTCACTTAAATTCACAAAATAGAAAGTGACTTTAAAAAAAGTCTCTATAAGGGAACTGTGAATTGAAGATAATTCTAACTATATAAGTACTAGCAAACAAGAATATGCAGAATGGAATCTTCTGATAAAAACTTTTTTGGCCAGGCATGGTGGCTCATGCCTGTAATCCCATCACTTTGGGAGGCCAAAGTGGATGAATCACTTGAAGTCAGGAGTTCGAGACCAGCCTAGCCAACATAATGAAACCCTGTCTCTACTAAAACTACAAAAATAAGCCAGGCGTGATGGCCCACACACCTGTAGTCCCAGCTACTCGGGAGGCTGGGACAGGAGACTCGCTTAAACCTGGGAGGCAGAGGTTGCAGTGAGCCGAGATTGCGCGACTGCACTCCAGCCTGGGTGACAGAGTGAGACTCAGTCTCAAAAACAGAAAAGAAAAAACTCTTTAGGCCAGGCATTGTAGCTCACACCTGTAATCCTAGCATTTGAGGGAGACTGAGCTGGGCAGAGCTCAAGAGTTCAAGACCAGCCTGGGCAACATAGTGAAACCCTGTCTCTACAAAAAAGAAAAATTAGTCAGGTGTGGTGGTACGTACCTGTAGTCCCAGATACTCAGAAGGCTGAGGTAGCAGGATCACCTGAGCCCGGGAGGTCAAGGCTGTAGTGAGCCAAGATCACACCACTGCACTCCAGCCTGGGTGACAGAGTGAGACCCTGTCTCAGAAAAAACAACAACAACAACAAAAAAAATCCCACTCTTTATTACATTATATGATTTTTTAAAAAGTATGTATATATATGTGTGTGTGTGTGTATATTTATCATATATATGATGGCCACTTAAATATGTATCAGAAAAAAAATTATCAAAACTGTTTGAAATAAGAATTTATGGACCTTGCTGTAAACGTATAGTGTTTTGAGAGTTACTACTGCTATAAAGCCATCAAAATTAGCGAGACACTTAGAAACTAAGCACCCAAAACATGTATTAAATATTTTTTTAATTATATATATATATATATTTTATTGTGTTTTAGGTTTTGGGGTACACTTGAAGAACATGCAGGATTGTTGCATAGGTACATACATGGCAATCCACCCTGCCTATCCGGTCTATGGAAAAATTGTCTCCCATGAAATTGGTCTCTGATGCCAAAAGGATTGGGCCCACTGTTTTAATACATAGGTATGCCTGGAATTTAATAAATATTAATATTTCTTTCTTTTTTTTTTTTTTTGAGACAGGGTCTTGCTCTGTTGTGCAGGCTGAAATGCAGTGATATGATCACAGCTCACTGCAGCCTCAAACTCCTGGACTCAAGTGATCTGCCCACCTCAGCATCCCCAGTAGCTGGGACAACAGGCACAGGACATCATGCCCTGCTAATTTTTGTATTTTTTTAGAGACAGGGTTTCACCATGTTGCCCAGTCTGGTCTTGAACTCCTGGGCTCAAGCAATCCTTCTGCCTCAGCCTCCCAAAGTGCTGGGATTACAGGTGTGGTGTGAGTCCCAGCACTTGGCATGATATTTCTTAAGTTCAGATTAAAGATAATTTAATGAAGAATACTGAAGGAAGTTGAGACACTTTTCATTTAAAATTTGTTTAAGATTTTGAGATTTTTTTAAGATTTTAAGATTTTTAAAGATTTTTAAAATTATGAGGTAAATAAATATTTTCCAAGCTAAATTTTTGTTTACATAGATGAGAAAACAATTTCCTCTAGAAGACTGAAAAATACTTTTTTAATTAAAAAATTATTTATTATTTTCTTTAAAATATTTTAAATTCAGCAGGTATATGTGCAGGTTTGTTACATAGATATACTACTGCATGACACTGAGGTTTGGGCTTTGATTGACCTCATCACCCAAACAGTAAACATAGTAACCAATAGGTAGTTTTTCCATCCTTCATCTGGCCTTTGGAGTCCCCAGTGTCTATTGTTCTCATTGTTATGTCCATGTATATCCACTGTTTAGGTCCCACTTATAAGTGAGAACGTGTAGTATTTGGTTTTCTGTTTCTGTGTTAATTCACTTAGGAAAATGGCCTCTAGCTGCACCCATGTTGCTGCAAAGGACATGATTTTGTTCTTTCTCACGGCTGTGTGGTATGCCATGGTATATATGTATCACATTTTCTCTATCCATCCGCCACTGATGGGCATGTACATTGATTACATGTCTTTGAATAGTGCTGCGATAAATATGTGAGTGCAAGTGTCTTTTTGGTAGAATGATTTATTTTCCTCTGGGTATATACTCAGTAATGGAATCACTGGGTTGATCACTCTATTTTTAGTTCTTCGAGAAATCTCTCAACTGCTTTCCACAGGGACCAGACTAATTTACAATCCCACCAACAGTGATTGAATGTTCCCTTTTCTCTGCAACCTCACCAGTATCTGTTATTTTTTATTTATTTATTTATTTTGAGACAGAGTCTCACTCTGTTGCCAGGTGCCAGGCTGGAGTGCAGTGTCACAATCTCAGCTCACTGCAACCTCCGCCTCCCGGGTTCAAGCAATTCTTCTGCCTCAGCCTCCCGAGTAGCTGGGACTACAGGTGCACACCACCACGCCCAGCTAATTTTTGTATTTTTAGTAGAGATGGGGTTTCACCATGTTGGCCAGGATGGTCTAGATCTCTTGCCCTTGTGATCCACCCGCCCCGGCCTCCCAAAGTGCTGGGATTACAGGCTTGAGCCACTAAGCCTGGCCCTGTTATTTTTTAATAGTAGCCATTTTGACTGGTGTGAGATGGTATCTCATTGTGGTTTTGATTTGCATTTCTCTGATAATTAGTGATGTTGAGCATATTTTATAGGTTTATTGGCTGCTTTTATGTCTTTTGAGAAGTGTCTATGTTGATTTGCCCACTCTTTAGTGGGATTGTTTGTTTCTTGTTGATTTAAGTTTCTTATAGATTCTGGATATTAGTCGTTTGTCAGATACATAGTTTGCAAATATTTTCTCCCATTCTGTAGGTTGCTTGTTTACTCTGTTGCTACTTTCTTTTGCTGTGCAGAAGCTCTTGAAAATAATTAAGTACCACTTAATTTTTGTTTTTGTTGCATTGCTTTTGAGGACTTAGTCATAAATTATTTGCCTAGGTCAATGTCCAAAAGAGTATTTCCTAGGTTTTCTTCCAGGATTTTTATCGGCTGAGGTCTTACATTTAAGTCTTCAATCCATCTTGAGCTATTTTTTTTTATATGGTGAGAAGTAGGGTTTGAGTTTCATTCTTCTGCATATGGTTAGTCAGTTTCCCCAGTAACATTTATTGAATAAGGTGTTCTTTTCACATTGTTTATTTTCATTGACTTTGTTGAAGATCAGTTGGTTATACATGGGCAGTTTATTTCTGGCTTCTTTATTCTGTTCTATTTGTCTAGGTGTCTGTTTTTGTAGCAGTACCATGCTGTTTTGTTTATTACAGCTTTGTGGTATAGTTTGAAGTTGGGTGCTGTGATGCCTCTGGCTTTTTTCTTTTTGCATAGAATTGCTTTGGATATTCAGGCTCTTTTTTTGGTTTCATATGAAATTTAGTTATTTCTAATTCTGTGAAGAATTACATGGGTAATTTGATAGGAATCACATTGAATCTATAGATTGCTTTGGGCAGTATGGACATTTTATCAATATTCATTCTTCCAATTATGAGCACGAAATGTTTTTCCATTTGTTTATGTTACCTATGATTTCTTTGAGCAATGTTTTGTAGTTCTTATTGTAGAGTTCTTTCATCTCCTTAGTTAGATGTATTCCTAGGTATTTTATTCTTTTTGTGGCTATAGTAAATGGAATTGTGTTATTGATTTGGTTCTCAGTTTGAATGTTATTGGTGTATAGAAATGCTACTAATTTTTGTGCATTGATTTTGTATCCTGAAACCTTACTGAAATCATTTTTCAGGTTCAGAAGTCTTTTGGTAGAATTGTTAGGGTTTTCTTTTTCTTTTTCTTTTTCTTTTTTTTTTTTGAGATGGAGTTTCGCTCTTGTTACCCAGGCTGGAGTGCAATGGCGCGATCTCGGCTCACTGCAACCTCTACCTCCTGGGTTCAAGCAATTCTCCTGCCCCAGCCTCCCAAGTAGCTGGAACTACAAGCGTGCACCACCGTGGCCAGCTAATTTTTGTATTTTTAGTAGAGATGGGGTTTCACCATGTTGACCAGGATGGTCTCAATCTCTTGACCTCGTGATCCTCCCGCCTTGGCCTCCCAAAGTGCTGAGACTATAGGCGTGAGCCACTGCGCCCGGCCAAATTGTTAGGGTTTTCTATGTATAGAATCATGTTATCAGCAAAGACAGATAACTTCCTGTTTTCCTATTTGGATTTCTTGAAAAAGACTTATATTTAGTACAACGAATTCGAACATCACCCTTTATTTCGATCAAGTTGAGTATTCCCTGCCAAAATAAAACAAAAAGAAAACTCAAATATCCAATTTGTATTTATTCAATCACTTAAACATTGACACAAAAGAATAAACTTAAAGAAATCCTAAAGTATTACACAATTATTTTGTTTGTAGTTTTTATTTAATCTGGAAGTTTTCACAATGAAAAAAGTGATACAGAAATCTTCTCAATAATCATTTGGAAGCTGTATCAAGTAAAAGTTTTATACATGATATAATAGTCTTCAATATAATGAACACATCCCAAATTTACCTTAAATTCACACGTGTCCTATTTGTCTTCAGATTGGAAGCACTTGAGATTCAACCTTAGGTCTCTGGTTCTTTCTGTCTAAATTCTCTTCCTATGTCAAGTATATTCTGTTTTGCCTGCCTTTTTAGCTTCTCATCTATCTTGTTTCCTTCTCCTACCAATTGTAGTGTTTACTAAATATTTGTACTTCCAAGAAAACTCTTCATCCCTTTCCCCTGTGGCTTCATTTGTTTTAATGGCTTTGGCAAAGGTGGAAGCAGAGGAAATGAGAGAAAAATGGACAGACTGGATTTTAGAAGTAAAATTGACAGAACTTGCTGGTGGATTGCATGTGAGAGATTAGAGAGAGGGAGAATCAAAGGTGATTTCTGTTTCTGACTTAAGTAGTGGCTTCAGAGACTACTTACTGACAGGGGAAGGACTGCAGTAGGAACAAACTTAGGAATGATTATCAGAATATTTCTTCAGTTAATTCTTATTTACATTATATAGTATGAGTTAGAACTCAGAAAATAAAATCCATATTAAATTTCCATATATGGAACTCTGCCCTACCCCACCACTCTTAATACTTTTTTCCCCAGGACAGACATACAAAAAGTACATCTCCCACTCCATTCCCAACTTGCACTTTTCTCAGGTGAAATCAACAGTTTCCCACAATGAGTTTTTAAAAAATTGGGTGAGTTGGAGATGGAATGGTAGTGTAACAATTATTTTGCCTTGGGTCTTTCTAAAAAACTAAGACCAATTTAACTTTCTGTAGAATAGTTGGTTTAAATTAGCTAAAATTCAGTTCACTGGTTTTTCAAAAGCATGGAAGGGGTCCCTTAGGGATGATAAATGTGAGTATCTTCTATTGTTTCTAAAAAAAAGGATCTTAACCACTGATCAGGTCAAAGTGAGGCAGTTGGAAGTAGAGAAGAAAACTAAATGACCTGTCTGGTTGCAAAGCCACATGGCCCAAATGGTACTGACATTTTCACTAAGGAAAAAAATAGAGGTTAATTAACTTAGTGGTGTTTCAGCTAAAATGATCAACACTGCCCTAGGCCTAAGGTAAGTTTAATGCTGTTAGCAGCAATTTTGGCCTTCCACTTTACATTGTTATCACCTTGAGTGCCTGTAAACAAATTAGGATTGCTTTTTGTGTAGGGCTGTGTAGCTCACAGGGATGTATGAAAATGTATTAGGTCGTCTGTAAACCACTTTAAATGATTTATTCTTTAGCCAATTTTTCCTAAGGGATACTTTGTCTCTCACACTTCTAATTGCCATCTAGCTAGATGATAAAGAGCAATTTTCAACTAAACACTTAATAGGTTGTACGAGATGACTCATAGATCTTTTGCTCTATGCACACAGAACATATACTTACATTTTCCATCATGAAATTCTGTCTTTTCTAACTAGCATATTTTTTTTGGTAACATTTAGATATCATTTTTAGTTTAGAGAAATGGCAGGTATAACTTTGTGGTCGTTAGAAAAAAGTTTCTACTATGGGGGTAGAATAATGTGGTAAAAAGAGTGTAGGTTTTGAAAGAAGAACATTTGGGATTTGACATTTGGCTCTACCATTTGCTAGCTAAACAATGTGGCAAATCATTTTACCTGTGGAACTTCAACTTTCTTACTTGTAAAATGAAGATAATCACACTTATCATTCAAAGTTGTTTTTATGACTCAATGAGTAATGCATAGTTCTTGACACCTAGGTGATGCTCAATAAAAAATTCTTTGTTTCCTCCTTCAAAGTTTGTTTTCACTGGTAAATGCACAAGCAGTTGCTCTTAAATCTATTCTCTTCCTGGCTGTATCTAAAAGTAAACACGTCAGAGACCAGATATTTAATTAACAGAAAATAGCCAAGTCAAATGCAGATACATTCCCTTAGATAATTAAATAATCCTTGATTCAGCCTGTTTAAAAGAAACAAAACACTGTGACATTGAAGGTCCCTACTTTTTTCCAAGTTCCCTTTTTGCCTTATTTCCAAGTTTTAAATAATTTTATTTAATAGCCTCTTTTTGTGATCATAAATAACCTCTGGAGATTATTCTTGATCACACACATATAAAGCTAGTTTCATGTGTTGTCATGATAGTTCGCATAGTTCAGCAAGCAGTATTAACTAACTGTATATACTTCCTTGAACATCAGTACTGAGCAACTAAAGGCCAAATAATTAAATTCTGTCAGGCAATTTCATTAGGGAATACAGGATTCAATTATTTAAAAGCCTGTGGTTTTTTTCTTCTATCCCAAGACTAGAAAACCAAGCCCCCAAAATTCTATCCACTAAGATTACACTGTCATTACTAATAGATTCTGGTGAATTTCTTTTTTTGTATTTGAAGTCTCCAAATACTCTGAGGTCCCTGGCTGGCTAGTAAGTGGTATTGCTCATCACCTGTGAGGCTTTAATCATAAAACAGGTGGTTGTTTTTTTTTTCAAGGGGGGGTGGGCAGTGAAATTTGTAGTCATTTTTTTCACATCTTGCTCCTTAATGATAAGCTTTCCATATTTGATTAAATGTCATTTTGATAAGGACAAGAGGCAGGGAAATACTGGGTAGAAGAGGGAAGTTCCCTGGAAAAGGCCCCACCCTCAAGCCTGGAAACTGCTGCCTAAATGAGAATAATTATTGCTGTTTTCCTGCTCGAATGTTGCTTTTCCCAAACCACCCTGGCCTGCTGTGCCCCCTTCCCGTATACCCATAAAAACCCCAAACTCACTGGCAGAAGAGCTGAGCAGCGCAGCAAAGAAAGAGAGGAAAAAAAGAAGCATCTGAATGTCAAAGAGGCAGCTGGACGTTACGAGAGGAGTTTGGCTGGGGATGGCCAAATCCTAGGGGAAGAATATCTTCCCACTCCATCCCATTTTCAGCTCCCTATCCCACTGAGAGCCACCTCCATCACTCAATAAAACCTCTGAAATCACTGTTCAAGTCTGTGTGACCTGTCTTCCTGGATGTTAGACAAGGACCTGGGTACCAAGCGGGCAGGGTATAAAAAGCTGTCACCTTGACTCTCCACTGAGCTGGTTAATACTTAGCCATCTGCGGATGGCCACTGCTAAAAGAGCATTAATTATAACACACTCCTAGATGCTACTATGGGGCCGGAGTCCAGAAACACTTGCCCAGGCCCTGGCACCCACTTACCTGCATGCTCCCACTTCCACATGGGGTTTGTGTGGTAGCTCAATAAATGAGCCACACCCATGTCACCACATGCATGTCAAAAGTCCCAAGAAGGGGTCCAAGGAACTCTCCTATCTCAATTTATTCTTAGATGTGACTCCAGGGTGGGCCTTGTATGATGAGATCAAAATTGAAGACAGTAAAAATCTCTGTTGAGGTGCAATACAGAATTTTTTTTTTTTTTGAGACCAAGTTTCACTCTTTTTGGCCAGGCTGGAGTACAATGGCATGATCTCAGCTCACTGCAACCTCTGCCTCCCACGTTCAAGTGATTCTTCTGCCTTAGCCTCCTGAGTAGCTGGGATTACAGGTATGTACCACCATGCCTAGCTAATTTTGTATTTTTACTAGAGACAGGATTTCACCATATTGGCTAGGCTGATCTCGAACTCCTGACCTCAGGTAATCCACTCACCTCAGCCTCCCAAAGTGCTGGGATTATAGGTGTGAGCCACCGCACCCAGCCACAATACATAATTTTTTAATAAGAATTTGATCAGTGTTTTTCACACAAGTAAAAAAAAAAAATACTGTGAACAGTG
Source organism: Cacajao melanocephalus (assembly GCA_963573385.1). Lineage (NCBI taxonomy): Eukaryota > Metazoa > Chordata > Mammalia > Primates > Pitheciidae > Cacajao > Cacajao melanocephalus. The sequence continues at coordinate 11,196 of CAUYLG010009650.1, forward strand.
AGAGCTAAGACAAATATCCTGGGCCTTCCAATTTATTCTGTAATGTGTACAGTCTCAAAAATAAATGTGTAAGTAATAATTTATCTATAAAATTTATCCTTTGACTACTCTTTTGATCAATTCTTACAATAGTGTTGAGCTAAGAAAAAATGTCAAGAAAACAATTATTTGATACCTGTCTGCTTTTATAAAGCAAAAGAAAAAAATCTTCATGATTTTCTAGTGATCTTACGGGAAACTTCAAAGATGGTTTTATGTGTGAAGAAAATCCTGACATTTTTATTTTTCTGAATCTAGGATGTGACTGTGGGAAAGCAAAACCAAGAGTTACTGCAGTACTTTAGATCACCTATTAATATAGGGTCAGATGTGCCTGAGAAACAATAAATTCACTATTGATCAAAATGACAGTACAATATTTTAAATAACAAGATGATGATGACACAAAAGAAAGGAGTCTTACCTTTGCAGCAAATGAGGAACTTTAAGTTTTTGCTGCTTAATAGTCAAGGGCTTGAAAAAATCAGCACAAAATACAGAAAACTGATTTGATGGGATATGGAATTTATATATGTTGTCAGACCAGATAGAATGTAAAGGAATGAACTTTTACTTCCCTTTGTTAAGAGGAGACCAAACAGTTTGAGACAAACTGTCATTTTAGTACATAGAAAACCAAATTCTAGTTTTACATTAATATAGTAGTTAGCAGGAAAGGATTTTTTAGCTCCTTGCCCTCTTTTTTTTTAATGGAATGTATCATGATTCTCTGTGTCATCCTTGTTCAGAGGCCATGCTAATCTTCTTGTATCACTCCAATGTTAGCATATGTGCTGCCTAACTGAACACTCTGCCCTATTTCTGTTGTATTTTTTTGAGGCAGGGTCCTGTTCAGTCACCCAGGCTGGAGTGCCGTGGCATGCTTATACTTCACTGCAGCCTCGGTCTCCTGGCCTGCCCTATTTAAAAAACAATCTAGGCCGGGCGTGGTGGCTCACGCCTGTAATCCAAGCACTTTGGAGACCAAGGTGGGCGGATCACCTGAGACTGGGAGTTCAAGACCAGCCTGACCAACATGGTGAAACTCCGTCTTTAAAAAAAAAAAAAATCTTACAAATAAACTCGTCAAAAGGAAGGAATTTTGCCAACATTCAAATATATTTTATTGCGTCTTTTCCAACTCTTTATTTGCAGTGAGGCAAATAAATTGTTTTCTGCATACTTACAACTTTCTATATCTATTCAAGATTTGTTTTACACAGTTTGTTTTCACATTCTAGAAGAACCAAACCTTTTAGTTTAAGACGGAAAATATTTTCATCACCTTGCATTCATAGTCATACTTTTCTGCTACTATTGCTTTAGTATAGTCTTTGATTAGTTATATAAATTCTAACTTTCAAAGTAGCTGATTTCTGTTTCATAGAGAAAACTGGAAGGGGTAAAGAAGTATCTATTATATACACTTTAGCAAATTAACAAAACTCATGAATACACTCATATAACCTCCTAGAGTCACCCACATCCATTTTTCACTCTTTAAATCAGAGTATACACAATCATTAGGAAAACACAATCGTTAACACAAACAACAGATATACCTGCTATAAGAAACAAAGTATATATATTCAAAATATGTTGGGTGACCAAATTTTATAATTCTATTTCCCTTAAAAATTATCTAGGTGTCCAAGTTATCTATTAAATAACTTAATTTAAGAATAGGCTAAAGTTTTGAAGTTAAATAAGGATCTTAGTTATGTTGACAAACTACAACTTAGGAAATTGTTTTTCAGTATTTTAATTTAAGAATTTAAACCATTTGTAGTCACATAACTTAATGTGAGGACTTAGAACTGAGATCCCCTATGTTAATTTGACTTACCTATTGCTTAAAAAATTATTGCCCAGAAATATAAAGCTATAAACCCATATATAACTTTACTACTTGCTTCAGGAAATTCCTGAACAGCAACTTATCTATATAGTTTGTTCATCTGGCCAAGCAACTCTTTTTTTCTTTTTGAGATGGAGTCTTATTCTGTCACCCAGGCTGGAGTACAGTGGCATGATCTTGGCTTACTGCAACCTCCGCTTCCCAGGTTCAAGGGGTTCTCCTGCCTCAGCCTCCTGAGTACATGGGATTACAGGCGTGCGCCACCACACCCGGCTAATTTTTTATTTTATTTTATTTGTGTATTTCTAGTAGAGATGGAGTTTCACTATGTTGATCAGACTGGTCTCAAACTCTAGACCTCGTGATCTGCCCACCTCAGCCTCCCAAAGTGCTGAGCCACCGTGTCTGGCCCAAGCAGCCTCTTTTATCAGGATAACAGATTGCTTATCTGGCCAAATAGGTAGCTTATTAAAAAAAAAAAAACTACTTACTGGCCAGGCACAGTGGCTCAAGCCTGCAATCCCAGCTTTTCGGGAGGCTGAGGTGGGTGGATCACTTGAGGTCAGGAGTTCGATACCAGCTTGGCCAACATCGCAAAACCCCGCCTTTACCAAAAATACAAAAATTAGACTGGGTGCATTGGCTCACGCCTATAATTCCAGCACTCTGGAAGGCCAAGGTGGGTGGGTTGCCTGAGGTCAGGAGTTTAAGAGCAGCCTGGCCAACATGGCAAAACCCTGCCTACTAAAAAACAAAAAACAACAAACTAGCCAGGCGTGGTGGCAGGTGCCTATAATCCCAGCTACTCCGGAGGCTGAGGCAGGAGAATCACTTGAACTCTGGAGGTTGCAGTGAACCTAGATCTTGCCATTGCACTCCAGCCTGGGTGACAAGAGTGAAACTCCAACTTAAAAAAAAAAAATTAGCCAGGCATGGTGGTGGTCACCTGTAATCTCAGCTGTTTGGGAGGCTGAGGCAGGAGAATCATTTCAACCCAGGAGGCAGAAGCTACAGTGAGCCAAGAGTGTACTACTACACTCCAGCCAAGGCAACAGAACAAGACTTTGTCTCAAAAAAAAAAAAAAACAAAAAACAAAAACAAAAAGGGAAAGAAAAATTACTTATTAAGGCTTATTTCATGAAGTTGGCCTTTCTGGGTCTCTTAATCCTAAACTATAAGTCATGAACTGTCCTCCAGTTCAGTTAGATTCTTGTCATGATAAACCTGCCAGAAACAACTGAAGCCTAGATCCCTAAGCCTTATAAATATCCTCCTCTTACCTTCCCATTTTGAGATATCACTAGGATCTGTCAAGGTGGCATTCTCCCTCACTGTAGCAGACCTAAAAAACTGAGCTTTGATTGATCAACAGAAACCATAAGTTAATCAATGTTTGTTGCTTAAGGTTGAGAAATTTGTGGTCATATTGTTATACAGCAATAGAAAACCAGTTCAACCCCATTGATAAAATTAGGGAAGAGTCATATAGCTGTTTTCAGGCTAAAAGTTATCAAACAAGCCTAATCTGTAAAAAATTCACCTTTATTTTATTTTTTAACATAAAACGTATGACTCAAAGATTCACTTGTATAATATGAACTCATGTTTTCTTACAAACCTGCTTCTGATCTTGAGATTTCCATAATAACTTTTAAGCCTAGTTTTAAATGAACAATTTATTTCCTGAGAAATTTGCAAATGCCAGAGTTATATCAGTGCTTATTTTTCTCTGTGAACCAATTAGAGTGGAACTATTTAGATTTGAGAGACTTTATAATTTATTTACATATGTGAGGTGGAAAAATGTCAGACTCACAAAATGAAAAAGGTAAAGGTTTTCCACAATTACAGGTAGACCTACTGAGACTGAGAACTTGAAGTTTCAGTTCTACAACCTCAATCATGAGTCAACAGTAAACATGGAACCATAAAAATCACTAGTGCAGATCTCAAGGGAATATTTTACTTTTAGTGAGCATAAAATGTTTTCCTGATTGAGTTGTTCTCACAGATAGTCAAACAGACAAGTAAACAAAAAAAAGGCTAACAAACCAGATTTTTTACTGTCTGTCACCCAACAGAAACTGATCCCCTTTATGTCCTGAGAGAGGTCGGTAGATAATCTCATCATAAAACCAGATTCCCAAATACTACTCTTTTTTTTTTTTTGAGATGGAGTTTTGCTCTTGTTGCCCCGGCTAGAGTGCAATGGCACGATCTCCACTCACTACAACGTTTGCCTCCTTGGTTCAAGCAATTCTCCTGCCTCAGCCTCCCAAGTAGCTGGGATTACAGGTGCCTGCCACCATACCCAACTAATTTTTGTAATTTTTTTTTTTTTTAGTAGAAACAGGGTTTCTCCATGTTGGCCAGGCTGGCCTTGAACTCCTGACCTCAGGTGATCCACCTGTCTTGCCCTCCCAAAGTGCTGGGATTACAGGTGTGAGCCACCATGCCCAGCCCCCAAATACTACTCTTTTGAATGAAGAACAACTTGTTGACTGTGTACAATCAGACTTAGGTATACATAAGATGCTTTTTTGACTATGAAATCAAGACTGTCACAATGGTGTGATGTACCCGCTTGTCCCCGGGTCTGGCTGTAAAGTTAGATGAGATATTAAGAGTTGGCTAAGAGCCAGGAAAAAAACCTAAACTCTCCTGTGGTATACTCAGAGAACGATGATTTAGGCTTATTTATTTATTCATTTCAATAGGCTTTTGGGGAACAAGTTGGTGTTTAATTACATGAATAAATCCTTTGGTGGTGATTTCTCAGATTTTGGTGCACCCAATACCAAAGTAGTGTACATTGTACCCAATGTGTAGTCTTTTACCCCTTAGACCCCTCCCACTCTTTCCCCTGAGTCCCCAAAGTCCATTGAATCATTTTTATGCCTTTGTATCCTTATAGCTTAGCTTTCACTTATGAATGGGAACATACAATGTTTGGTTTTCCATTCTTGGGTTAGCACCAGGAATAATGATCTCCAATTCCATCCAGGTTGCTAGAAATGCCATTATTCTGTTCCTTTTTATGGCTGAGTAGTATTGCATGGTATATACATAAACCACATTTTCTTTATCTATTCATTGATTGATGGACATTTGGGCTGGTTTCCATTTTTGCAATTGTGAATTGTGCTGCTATAAATATGCGTGTGCAAGTATCTTTTACATACAGTGACTTCTTTTCCTTTAGGAAGATATCCAGGAGTGGGATTGCTGGATCCAATGGCAGATCTACTTTTAGTTCTTTAAGAAATCTCCACACTGTTTTCCAAATCAGTTGTACTAGTTTACAGTCACACCAACAGTGAAAATGTTCCTTTTTCACCACATCCGTGCCAACATCTATTACTGTTGATTGTTTGATTATGACTATTCTTGCAGGAGTAAGGTGGTATCACATTGTGGTTTTGATTTGCATTTTTCTGATAATTAGTGATGCTGAGTATTTTTTCATACATTTCTTGGCCTGATCTAGTGTGTTTTGGTATCAAATGGTTTAAATGAGGAGTAGGATGGCCAAAGGGGCCATATTACTGATGACCTTGGATGTTAAGAAGTGACAGTAAATCATTTTTTAATATGTTAAAATACATTTTTTATAAAAGATAAAATCAAAACTTTTATATTAATATGAAAATAAACACATGTTAAAGATTTTGTTTAACTCAACAGGAAACAGGTGAAGTGTTACAACAAAGTCAATGAAGAATTTTTAAGAATTATTAATCAGGAATATTTAAATAAATGTGCTAATGAAGGTAAGACTGGCTTCATGGGGTCAGAGAGGAAAGGAGGCAAGTCAGTTGACTCTTCACTAGACAGAATTTACACTTCATAGACAATAATTATTGTACATTGCTATCAGTTATCTACAAGAGAGTTGTAAATAGCTCAAGGACAATAAAGGACAATAATCAGATATCTGGAAGTTTATGATGTAAATAATATATACTTTTTTACATTGAAGCACAGTTCTTTCCCTATAATAGCCTCAACTGTCTTGATGATGGATAAGCAGTGAAAAAACATTTGAAAACTACTTTAGGGGAAAAAACTACATAAATTTATGGTTTCTTGAATGTAGCAAATGATTGGGAAATAGAATTCAGAGATCATCATTACCAAGTGTGGCAATTGCCTACTTGTTGGGTGGATTGATTCATGGGAGCTAGGATAATGACTTATATAGTGTTGGGGACTATAAAGGGAAGAGGAATAAAACATATAAAGAAGTGATCATTTTGGAAACTCAAGTTCTGTGACATTTAAAAAGAGTACCCTGTTATTCAAAATTGTATTAGATTCCTAGATAAAATGGAAAAAGTCAAATTATCCTAGTTTGCAGATGATTCTATCTTATATTTGGAAAAACCTAAAGACTACAAAAAACTATTAGATACATTCAGTAAAGTTGCAGGATACAAAATCAACCTACAAAAATCAGTAGTTGGCTAGGCATGATGGTTCATGCCTGTAATCCCAGCAATTTGGGAGGCCAAGGTGGATTGAGATCAGCCTGGCCAACATGGTGAAACCCCATCTCTTCTAAAAATACAAAAATTAGGGCTGGGCACGGTGGCTTGCACCTGTAATCCCAGCACTTTGGGAGGCTGAGGCGGGCAGATCATCTGAAGTCAGGAGTTCAAGACCAGCTTGGCCAACATGATGAAACCCCATGTCTATTAAGAATACAAAAAATCAGCTGGGCATGGTGGTGCGCGCCTGTAATCCCAGTTACATGGGAGACTGGGGTAGGAGAATAGCTTGAAGCCAGGAGGTGGAGGTTGCAGTGAGCCGAATTTGCACCATTGCACTCCAGCCTGGGCAACAAAAGTGAAACTGTCACACACACACACACACACACACACACACACACACACAGCTCTTGCACAGCAAAATAAACAATCAATGAAATGAAGAAAAACAAAAACCCACTTTGTGGGACAGAATATTTGCACACAATCCATCTGGCAAGAAATTAGTAACTAGAATATATAAGGAGTTAAAAAAAACTCAACAGAAAAACGTTAAATAAACTAAGTTAAAAATATGCAGAAAGCTGAAACTGGATCCCTTCTTTATACCTTTTACAAAAATTAACTCCAGATGGATTAAAGATTTAAACATAAGACCTAACACAATAAAAATCCTAGAAGAAAACCTAGGCAATACCATTCAGAACATAGGCATAGGCAAGGACTTCATGACTAAAACAGCAAAAGCAATGGCAACAAAAGCCAAAATAGACAAATGGGATCTAATTAAACTCCAGAGCTTCTGCACTGCAAAAGAAACTATCAATAAGAGTGAACTGGAAACCAACAGAATGGGAAAAAATTTTTGCAATCTACCCATCTGACAAAGGGCTAATATCCACAGTCTACAAAGAACTTAAACAAATATACAAGAAGAAAACAAATAACCCCATCAAAAAGCAGACAAAAGATATGAACAGACACTTCTCAAAAGAAGACATTTGTGCAATCAACAAACATATGAAAAAAAGCTCATCATCACTGGTCATTAGAGAAATGCAAATCAAAACCAAAATGAGATACCATCTCACACCAGTAAGAATGGCAATCGTTAAAAAGTCAGGAGACAACAGATGCTGGAGAGGATGTGGAGAAATAGGAACGCTTTTACACTGTTGGTGGGAGTGTAAATTAGTTCAATCATTGTGGAAGACAGTGTGGCAATTCCTCAAGGATCTAGAACCAGAAATACCATTTGACCCAGCAATCCAGTTACTGGGTATATATCCAAAGGATTATGAATCATTCTATTATAAAGACAAATGTACACATCTGTTTATTGCAGCACTGTTCACAATAGCAAAGACTTGGAACCAACCCAAATGCCCATCCATGATAGACTGGATAAAAAAAATGTGGCACATATGCACCATGGAATACTATGCAGTCATAAAAAAGGATGAGTTCAGGTCCTTTGCTAGGACATGGATAAAGCTGGAAACTATCATTCTCAGCAAACTGACACAAGAACAGAAAACCAAACACCACATGTTCTTACTCATAAGTGGGTGTCAAACAATGAGAACACATGGACACAGGGAGAGGAACATCACACACCAAGGCCTGCTGTGGGGAGATGGGGGGATAGGGGAGGGATAGCTGGGGGTGGGGGGATAGAGGAGGGATAACATTAGGATAAATACCTAATGTAGATTACAGGGTGATGGATGCAGCAAACCACCATGGCATGTGTATACCTATGTAACAAACCTGCACGTTCTGCACACATACCCCAGAACTTAAAGTATAATATAAATAAATAAATAAATAATGGGCAAAAAAATCTTAATAGATTTTTCTCAAAAGAAGATAAATAAATGGCAAACAGGTATATGAAAAGATGTTCAACATTGCTGACCATCAGAGAAATGCAAATCAAAACTACAATGAGATATCATCACACCCCAATTAAAATGGCTTTTATCCAAAAAGAAAATAACAAAGGGCAGCAAGAATGTGAGGAAAAGGGCACCCTTGTATACAGTTGGTAGGAATGTAAATTAGTATAGCCGCTATGGAGAACAGTATGCAGGTTCCTCAAAAACTAGAAATAGAACTATCATATGATGCAGCAATCCCACTGCTAGGTATATCCCCAAAAGAAAGGAAATCAGTATACGGAAGAGTTATCTGCATGTTTTTTTGAGATACCTCATATTTTTTTTGCAGTACTGTTCACAATATCCAAGATTTGGAAGCAACCTAAGTGTTCATCAAGTGATGAATGAGGTGTGGTGGCTCACATCTGTAATCCCAGCACTCTAGGAGGCTAAGGAAGGCAGATCACCTGAGGTCAGGAGTTTGAGACCAGCCTGGCCAACATGGCAAAACCTTGTCTCCACTAAAAATACAAAGAAAAAGACTAGCTGAGAGTGGTAACAGGCACCTGTAATCCCAGCTACTTTGGAGGCTGAGGCAGGAGAATCTCTTGAACCTGGGAGGCAGAGATTGCAGTGAGCTGAGATGGTGCTATTGCAGTCTAGCATGGGCAACAAGAGGGAAACTCCATCTCAAAAAAAAAAAAAAAAAACAAAGAGAGAGAGAGAGATAAATGAATCAAGAAAAGGTGGTACATATACAAAATGGAGTAATATTCCGCCATTAAAAAGAATGAAATCCTCTCATTTGCAATAAGACGAATGGAACAGGAGGACATGTTTAGTAAAATAAACAAGGAACAGAAACACAAACTTCACATATTCTCACCCATCTGTGGGAGCTAAAAAACTGAATTCATGGAGACAGTAGAATGATCGTTACCAGAGGCTGGGAAGGGTAGTTGGGTAGTGGTGATGGTGGGGACCTGGGAATGGTTAATGGGTACAGAATTTAGTTAGATAGAATGAATAAGAGCTAGTATTCACAACAGAGTGATTACAGTCAACAATAATTTACTGTACATTTTAAAATAACTAAAGGAGTATAATTAGAATGTACATAATACAAAGATGATAAATGCTTGAGATGATGGATACCTCATTTACCTTGATGTAATTATCACAAATTGTATGCCTGTATCAAAATATCTCACATACACCATAAGTATATACACCATGTACCCATAAAAATTAAAAATAGAAACAATTAAAATATGAAAGAAATTGTTTTAGTTCTCAAGAAGTGGGAGCCAGAAAGACCAATACAAAGAGAAACTTGCTATAACAGAGTAGGCGTAATGGCATTTTAGGGAAAGAAAAGCTATTTAAGAAAGTTGAGGATGACTTCACAGAGGAGACAGATCTTGAGAGGACACTTGGAGGATTTGTAGGTGTTTGTCAGGAAAATTAGAAGAAAAGATTTCCAGGCAATGCAAAATGCACAGAGGCAGAAGCAAGTGTGAAACAGTATCTTATTCTTGAGATTCAGAAACTAGAATATATTAGAATTTCTGAAGTATAAGGTGTCATGGGCAGTAAAGATAAGGATTACAAGAGATAAAAATGGACAAGTAATTAAAGGGTCTTCTAAGCCATACAAAGGATCTTTACATTTTATTCTGTAGACAGTAGAAAGTTACTGAACAATGTTGAAAAGGGAAGTAATCTGATAAGACCTGCATCTTAGAAGGCGGAATGGGAAATAGATGGATTTTTAAGGAAGGTTTAGATAAGATAAACATCAAAAAGATCACCGAGAGAGTTTCTAAGCCAGCCCATTGCTCAAACCTAGGCTAAGGGTCATGACTATGGAATGGAGAAATTTTGAAACATGCTTAAGACATGGATTCATAGAACTTGGTAATCATCAAAAATGAAGAACAAAGAAGAGAAAGAAATGACTCAGATTTTTCTCAGATAGTTTTGTCTTGGGCAACAGCAGGTGTATGTTATCTTCTAGATGCTATCTAGGGAGCAATTGGATATTCAGGTGAGAAGTCTGGGTTTGGGCTAAAAATGATCAATTTGGATATCATGGCTACAAATTAAAAGTATGGCTAAAAATAAGTCTTCCCATAGTGAGGATAACATAAACAAAAGATGAGAGAAAAGAAGAAGGAATCATAGGAGAGGAGTAGAGAAGGGAATATAGAAGAGGAGGGGGGTGAGAATATCAGAAGGTAAGAACTCATTTTAAAAACCTGAGAAATTAGGCGAGGCATGGTGGCTCATGCCTGTAATCCCAGCACTTTGGGAGGCTAAGGTGAGTGGATCACCTGAGGTCAGGGACCAGCCTGGTCAACATGGTGAAACTCCATTTTTATTAAAAATACAAAAGTTAGTCAGATGTGGTGGCATGTACCTGTAGTCCTAGTTACTCGGGAGGCTGAGGCAGGAGATTTGCTTGAACCCAGGAGGCCAAGGCTACAGTGAGCCTAGATAGCACCGCTGCAATCCAGCCTGGGTAAGAGAGCAAAATTCCATCTCAAAAAAAAAAGAAAAAAGAAAATCCTGAGAAGAATTTATAGAAAAATCAAGAATGTGAAATTGCAAGGGGGTAAAGGAAATAAGACATACAAAGAAGGAGGATTCAGCATTCTTTTATGCCTAAAAGTGGTCAAGTTAGATAAAAAGAAAAAAACTAAAATAATCCATTGAATTTGTTAACCAGGAGGACAATGATGACATTCATGAGAGTAGTATCAGAAGAATGTGGCAGTGGAAGTAAGATTGCATTGATTAGAATGATAAGCTATGAGGAGCAAACCTAGGATAATTCTAACTTTAAAAGTTTGGTTATTAAAGAAAAGAGAAACACAAGGTCTGAGAAAGAAATAGGTGCCATTTTAAATCAGTTTCTGATAGAAATCATTAGTGCATTTTTGCCATGTCTTTGCTATTGTGAATAGTGCTGCAATGAGCATGCATGTGCCTTTTTTTATTAGTTCATTTTTATATGGTAAAGTTAGCCTGAGCTTTTGAAGTAGGTAGATGATTTTCTGAATGATTGGTTATATTTAGAGAAGATATTTAAATGAATGAGCTTCAGAAAATGATAATAATAATTACATAATTATTTATAATGTCAAAAAGCATATAATAAAATGATTATACCTGAAAAAAAAAATAGAAAAATTGTCTCCTTCAGGGGTTACCATCCAATATTATTAGCCACTATTATTAGGCCTCTTAAGGCTGTCTCAAATAATCATGCAATCTAAGTGAAAACAGTGTGCCAGCTCTGCCTTGGAGCCCTTGGGTAAGTTCCTTGGTTTTCCCTTTCAGTATTGACTCAGAATACACCATCTTTTTTTGATGTACTTGATCAGTAATTAATTATTCATGGAACAATAGAAACATTTCAGAAGGGAATTTAGGAAAATCCTAAAGTGAACCAAGGGAGACATTGCTCTGTACCTGTCTCTTTTCCTAGTGTGAATTTAGTAGGAAAATATTTTGAGTTTGAAAAGAAAGTAGAAGGAGGGATTGAGGAAATATTATCCTCTTCTGAAAAGTTTTGGTGAAAAGACAATTATGTGACCATGCATCCTTTTCATATTAAAGGTATAAACAATGTCAGATTCTTTATAACAGTATTACTGTTGGCTCAGTTTAAACTCTTTTTCAAACCTCAATTTTATATCAAAGGGCTATGCTAAACTGGTTAATTTGCTGTTCTGGCATCAGAACATTTCAAAATTTCAGCTTAAATTAATATAATCTTCTCTGTTTACCTTATATGTGAACATGGGGTACAAATTTTTGGATCGATGGTTAAAGGAAGAAGAAAGAAAAGAGGGAGGGAAAGAGGAAAAGAGAGAGGAACAGGGGATGATGGGAAGGGAGAAAGAGGACAAGAAAGAGGAGGAGGAGGAGAGAACTGATGAGAATTAAAGAGGAAAAAGAAGGAAAGAAAAAGAAAGGAAAAGCAACCATCACCAACACCATGCTGATTCTAGTTTCAGTTTGGTTACTAGCTTGTTACAGAAGTGTTAGTTTGATCTCTCCTGGTATTTCACTCGGTGAGGATCTTGACATCAAGTGCTTTGTGGGTACCATCAGGGCAACACTGTTGGAGGATTAAAAAAAGTAAGCTGGAGTGGGATTGTCTGTGTCAGGAATCTCTCAAGGTCTTCTGAAGTACCAGCAGTTGGAGGCTTACTGAAAGGAAATATCAAAGACCAGGTAGTCTTAGCCAGAGAAGCCTCAATAACCAAGAGAGAACTACCAAGAGGCAGCCAGGTACATAAGACCTCAGCTAATTTTCATTATTGTCTCCATTTTCCAGACGGTGTAGTATTGGAAGGAATGAGGAGGAGGTGTAATGAGGGATATTAGGAAAAAACATCTGAGAAAGAGAATAAAATTGAGCTATAAAGATGAACTAGCCTGTAATTCTAGCACTTTGGGAGGCCAAGGCAGGCAGATCAGTTGAGCCCAGGAATTTGAGACTGGCTTAGGTGACATAATGAAACCCAGTCTCTGCAAAAATAGTACAGAAATTAGCCAGTTGTGGTGGTGAATGTCTACGGTCGCTGTTACTTGGGAAGCCTAAGGTGGGAGGATCACCTGAGCCCAGAAGCTCACTGATCACAGTGAGCCATGATCATGCCACTGCACTCCAGCCTGGGCAACAGATTGAGACCCTGTCTCGAGAAAAAAGTAAAATAAAATAAAAATGAACTCGGGTGGACTTTTAATAACTGAAAGTGACCCAACTGCTTTGAGAGCAGCCTGAGTTATTATTAAGAAGAAGGAAAGGAAAATTGCACAGTGCAAGGCTGAAGGCAGTGATTGGAAAAAAACAAAACTTTCATGTTTGTTTCTCCATAGAGATCCAACTATAAAATAAACCACAAATAAGTGGGATCATTTTGTTGGT
>CAUYLG010009651.1:0-10477 GCA_963573385.1 Cacajao melanocephalus
ACTAGACAAGGATGCCCTCTCTCACCACTCCTATTCAATATAGTACTAGAAGTTCTAGCCAGAGCAATCAGGCAAGAAAAAGAAATAAAGAGTATTCAAATAGGAAAGGAGGAAGTCAAATTGTCTCTATTTGCAGACGACATGATCGTATATTTAGAAAACCCCATTGTCTCAGCCCAAAATCTTCTGAAACCGATAAGCAACTTCAGCAAAGTCTCAGGATACAAAATCAATATGCAAAAATCACAAGCATTCCTATTCACCAATAACAAACTTAAAGAGAGCCAAATCAAGAATGGACTGCCATTCACAATTGCTACAAAGAGAATAAAATACCTAGGAATACAACTAACAAGGAACATAAAGGACCTCTTCAAGGAGAACTACAAACAACTGCTTAATAAAATAAGAGGACACAAACAGATGGAGAAACATTCCATGCTCATGGTTAGGAAGAATCAGTATCGTGAAAATGGCCATACTGCCCAAAGTAATTTACAGATTCAATGCTATCCCATCAAGCTACCAATGACCTTCTTCACAGAACTGGAAAAAAACACCTTAAAATTCATATGGAACCACAAGAGAGCCCGCATAGCCAAGTCAGTTCTAAGCAAAAAGAACAAAGCTGGAGGCATCACACTACCGGGCTTCAAACTATACTACAAGGCTACAGTAATCAAAACAGCATGGTACTGGTACCAAAACAGAGATATGGACCAATGGAACAGAACAGAGGCCTCGGAGGCAGCACAACATATCTACAAGCATCCGATCTTTGACAAACCTGACAAAAACAAGCAATGAGGAAAGGATTCCCTGTTTAATAAATGGTGTTGGGAAAACTGGCTAGCCATGTGCAGAAAGCAGAAACTGGACCCCTTCTGACACCTTACACTAACATTAACTCCAGATGGATTAAAGATGTAAACATAAGACCTAACCATAAAAACCCTAGAAGAAAATCTAGGCAAAACCATTCAGGACATAGGTGTAGGCAAGGACTTCATGACTAAAACACCAAAAGCATTGGCAACAAGGGCCAAAATAGACAAATGGGACCTAAACAAACTCCACAGCTTCTGCATGGCAAAAGAAACAGTCATTAGAGTGAATCGGCAACCAACAGAATGGGAAAAAATTTTTGCAGTTTACCCATCTGACAAAGGGCTGATATCCAGAATTTACAAAGAACTAAAACAGATTGACAAGAAAAAAACAAGCCCATTCAAAAATGGGCAAAGGATATGAACAGACACTTTACAAAAGAAGACATACATGAGGCCAACAAACATGAAAAAATGCTCATCATCGCTGGTCATTAGAGAAATGCAAATCAAAACTACATTGAGATACCATCTCATGCCAGTTAGAATGGCGATCATTGGAAAATCTGGAGACAACAGATGCTGGAGAAGCTGTGGAGAAATAGGAACACTTCTACACTCTTAGTTGCAGTGTAAATTAGTTCAACCATTGTGGAAGACAGTGTGGCGATTCCTCAAGGACCTAGAAATAGAAGTTCCATTTGACCCAGCAATCTCATTACTGGGTATATATCCAAAGGATTATAAATCGTTCTATTATAAGGACACATGCACACAAATGTTCATTGCAGCACAGTTTACAATAGCAAGGACTTGGAACCAACCCAAATGCCCATCGATGATAGACTGGACAGGGAAAATGTGGCACATATACACCATGGAATACTATGCAGCCATAAAAACCGATGAGTTCGTGTCCTTTGTAGGGACATGGATGTACCTGGAAACCATCATTCTCAGCAAACTGACACAAGAGCACAAAATCAAACACCGCATGTTCTCACTCATAGGCGGGTGATGAACAATAAGAACACATGGACATAGGGAGGGGAGCACTACACACAGGGGTCTGTTGGGGGTAAATAGGGGAGGGACAGCGGGGGTGGGGAGTTGGGGAGAGATAGCATGTGGAGAAATACCAGAGATAGGTGAAGGGGAGGAAAGCAGCAAATCACACTGCCATGTGTGTACCTATGCAACAATCTTGCATGTTCTTCACATGTACCCCAAAACCTAAAATGCAATTAAAAAAATAAAAAATAAAATTCTTAAAAAAAAAAAAAAGACTCACTCATGGAAGGTGACAAGGATCAATGTACCTAGGATGCCTTTATTGAGAGAAAGGGTCATTATTAGGATCTATCCAACATAAAAGAAAGCAGAAATATAAAACAATCTAGTACACACCCATTTTTCCAGGAGAACCTCAGGGATTCTAATGATGCTATTTGTTTCCAGGAAGGTCAGTGGACATTTGAGATGGCTATACCTACATTCCTATATGCCAGACCCAAGAGATAAATTCCATATCTTTAGGTAAATGGCATTTTCTAGCCAGCCAGAATCATTTTCCCAGACATATCTTGCTTAACCCTGGTTGAATCAAAAAGAGTTTCATCTACAAGGCTTGCAACAATAGCATGCATGTGCTAAAAGTGTTTTCTTTAAAAAGAAAAAAACCTAAGTGAAACACAAAGTGCTATACTTCTGCTTTTCCAAAGTAACAGAGGCATTTCTCTTTGATGGTTATGCTTTAAGTGTCTTAAAGTTTATTGTCTCCATAGAAGGAACTTTTTTTTTCATAAGAGGAAATTTTCATTACTTTTCGTCCTTACCACTTGACCTGCAGAGACGATGATTTTTTATTTTAAGGAGAGTAATAATAAATATTGAGCTGTTTAGGGAGTGAGCTAGACACTGGAAAATGCAATCAAGATTACCGCAAACAATACTCTTTTCTACACTATTAATTGTACTCATACATGTGAAGATAAGGCTGGAAAATTACTGTTCTCCCCTTCCCCCCAGCATATAACTCCCATTTCCATGTGCCAGAAAGATATTTATCCAATTTATTGAAAGTGTATTGTGCTTTTAAGAAGGATCTTTTCATATTTCACTCCTCCCTGCAGTTTGGGTTTACGCAGAAAGACTTTTCAACATGAAACTGTGGACTCCAAGGTGATTAAAAAGGAATGGTTTGCAAAGGCCAAGGCATGATCTGTAGTAAAAGGGAAGTAAAACTCTATGAAACCCTTACAATGACTTGCAAAAAGGCATTGCTGTGCTCATTAAGCTATGATTTATTAATTTTGGCTTCTTCAAATAGAATTTGAGTAATAGAGAACTCAGACTGCCTCCACGTTGTCAAATTAAAATAGATAATGAGGTTGTTATCTGTATATTTCAGGAAAAATCCTTTCTTCTCTTGTTTGCTTTCCCTGAGCTATGGTACTCTACCCAAGTGAATTATGAAACAAAAACAATCCTAGAATTGATTAAACATTTTTTTTGAATGTCCAGTTAACAACTGCTTATTCATCTATTTTATTCAGTCAGTATAAAAATGTATCAGGAATAAACAATTTAAAGTCTTTGATTAAAAGATATTTACAACCTTTAGAAACATACAGGTAACATAGAAGAAGGTGGCAGAAATCTGACCTTTTGTTCAGAATTTAGGTCAAATTGATTGTAATCATTAATTCAGTCAAAACATGCCATTTATAAAAATTTAACCAATATAGAAATGTTTATAGGAGGAAAAGGTAAGGTTCCCCATAACTTAATCCCCAATATTAACAACTTAAAACATTGAAATTAAACACAAAAATTACCTAATAATATGACCTGTACATATCTTACTTTTTCAAGGAGGATCTACCTTATTTTTTTTAACAGTCATATATGTACAGGATTATGAATTATCATATTGTACTGTTCTGTATGTTAGGTAGTTAAGGTTCTATAATAATTTTCTCCCATCCAAGTACTAAACAGGCCCGACCCTGTTTAGCTTCTGAGATCAGACAAGATCGGGCATGTTCAGGGTAGTATGGCCATAGACTATAATAATTTTCTAAGTAGCCTCACACTGGTGGACATTTTGAATTTATATACTCTGGGTCATGCTACATAACTTTTGTTAGATTCTTATTAGGTTTTGTAACTCCCAAAATGTTCTGATTTACTAAACCTCATCACTTTGGTGACCTAGTGCTGAAAATGGAAATAAGATCTAAAGTTTTCATTCAGACTGTTTTACATTTTGTCCAACATCATAAAACCAGGAACACTTCCTCTGCCTGCCCATTACATACCTTTTCTACTCTCATTGCCAGGGACAACATGGTAAAGAATATTCCAGTATTAGTCCCAGCAATGAAATGTTATTTCCAGCACCCTTCACTTCTATTTGTCTCCATTTTGTATCCAATGGAACATTACCCTTTTACATATTTCTTTTTCCTAAATCAAAGGCAATATAAAGCATCTCTGTCAATATTAAGCTATATGACCTTGCATGAGTCTCATGCATTTCTGAGTTTCATATTTCTCATCTGCAAAATGGAAGAAAAAAAGCACCATATTCATAGGATGTGTGTGTGTGTGGGTGGTTTGAAGGAGATAATGGAGTGCATTGTACTTGTCAAGGTGCTTGAATGTAATTGACAATTGCAGGTGATATAAATATGTGAACTGCAAGGAGTTTCAAAAGTTCACAATTAAAGGTGTAAGTCTGATTACTAAAGTTGATTTTAAAAATCCAAACTCTTTCACAAAGTAGATTTTAAAGAACTAGAAACAGGCATATTCTATTACTATTCAATTCTGTCAAAAAGTCTTCCAATCAAGCAGTTGTTAGGTCATTTTCTGTTGTTGCTTACTGTCATTTCATTCTTCATGTAAAACTGGCCTCACTAAATGCTCAGGATAGGCAACTTAACAGAACTCTTGCTGGGTAGGAAATTCAACATATATGTCAGATTATAATGAAATAAACAGTAATCGTTTATGCGTATAAAACAAAATACAATCTCCTTTAAACCACTCTGAAAAGCTATTATCCTGCAAAGAGGCTTTGGAATTGTAAATTTCCAATTCTTTAGTTATTAATATCACCATAAACAAACCCTTTTTGAAAAAAAAATGTCTAAGACACAAGAAAACATTTTACATTTTATTTAACTAGGAAGTTTGTTAAACATATTTATCAGCTGAGGATAGGAAAAGTACCCTTTATCGTCAGCACATATAATGTCACCCATATCGCCAATGCTTTGCAGGTGACTGGGAGATTAATCACACAGTTTTCAAGCTGCATTTGTAACATGACATGTAAGAATTCATTTTGTGAACAGCAACCAGAAATCTTTTAAAAGCATAAATCAGAGCATGCCACTCCTCTGTGTAGAACTGTTCTCCAACGGTTTCCTCTTGTACTTAATCATATTCAAACCCCTTAACATGGCCCACAACAACCAGCATCATCTAGATCATGGCCATTTGTTTGCTACCATCATGCCCACTTGCTTCTTTCTCTCACTAGAATACCCCCTGTTCTCAAGGTCTTTGGATTAACCCTATATTGTCCATGGCCGGCTTCATAGGGGGAGGTGATGTTTAGTGAAGTAAATTCTAGAGAGAGAAGAGCTATGAGTCAAGTACAGTGTCTAGGGCATTGAGAAAGGGTAGGGAAGGAGGGCTGCTTATCCAAGCCAATGTCCTGAACTTCTTTCTCCAAATAAATTATCCCAATTTGAACACTTCAATGAAATGCAGTTTTATACAAAGTCTAGCAAGGGTTTGATTGGAAAGACTGAACTTTTAAATGAGGTCAGTGACACTAATCTATTCATAGGAGGATCAAAAAAGTCTTTACACAAGAAAATGGTATTTAATTATTGGAAAGGTCTCAAAAGAAAAACCACAACCAAAAAATCAAAACAGTAAGCAACTCCTTTCATTTACAGATTAAGATCCACCTTCTATTGACATTTTTCCTCTTGAGAGTATTTAAATAGAACAGAAACTAAATTAAACTTCCTCTCCTGATAATTAAAAATCAATGTCTAAATCATGTGACTACATGTTATAAATAAGTCTTACAAGTAATTTAATATTCAATAATTTTGTTTGGCTTCCTAGAAATTCTTAATGCTTCTGACAACTCCAAATCAGAGATCCTCAAACTGTAGTTTGGAATGTCTAAAACTCTTTTAAGGGATCCAATAAATGCTCTTTTATCCAAACTAAACCTGCCTAGACATTCTCTATTCAGCTGATTGTCCATGCCTGATTCAGAAAGGAGCTCTATCTCAAGTTATAAATGCTCCTTGGTCTTTGACCATTTTACTTCTACACGTTGCTCAGGCTAGAGGGAGGAAGATAGAAGTCAGACTTAGATGGCCCCCGGGGTGATTACCCAGGACAAACATTACCTCTCCATCCTTTATCTCATTCCTAAAGGGGAGTCAGAGACTGAGGCTTAAATACTGGGAATTTGCAACATGAAAGTTGCAAGCAGTGTTATTTATCTTAGTATCTCCCATCAAGTGGGCATCTGATGTTTTCACTTACCTGGCGTGTATTGTTCATTTTGTGAACCTGAACTTTTCTTGCTTTTCAGGTTTCTTGCTTTTCAGGTTTGAACCTGAGAACTAGATCTGATCAATTATGTTTTATCCACTGGGCTTGAGCATCTTAGGCACATATACTGAATTCTATGCCAGCATAATGAGGCCAATATTAACATGAGGATAAAGAAACAGAGTTTCTAATTTCTTATTGTGTTTCTAGCACCTTTTACAGTGACTGGCACATGTAGGTGCTCAAAATTTTTATTGGTTCAGTTGACTTTCACCTAGCTTCTTTATGAGTGACTGGAGCATCTCAGATAAAACAATGGCTCATATAACTCTTATTTTGAATAATCATCAGCTGCAGAAATACCCACTGGCACCTCAAAGTTTGATAAAATCCATTTCCTCTTGGTCTTTCCTCTTTTTTTGCTGCTACCTTGTACCACTTTTCTAGCTTGTTATTTTCATCCCAAGTCCCCTCTTGAGAAGACAGTTGTTTTATATCAGGACACTGGATATAGTACATGACCGAAAAGGCTTCTTTTCTGAAATTAATTTTAGTTTTGCATATTCTATGTTTAGCTTCTCTGGGCTCCTAAACCCTGTGAAAGAAATTTCACATGTGGGCAGCCTATGCCAATATTCATAGTCTGGATTTCAGGCCAAGTAACATGAACTGAAGAAAACTAATCGAGTAAGTGGGAAGAATGAATTTTATAAAAAGAGGATTATAACTAGAATGATTTAGTACTCAGTAGATTGGCTCCTTTAATCAAAGAAAAAATTCACCCTAAGATTTTCGTCTTAAATCTATGTAACTCTTCCAGAATTCCCCCTATTATTCAGTGGGTCTGATGGCCTGTGATAACTCAGGTCAATAGAAAGAACTGGTGCATTTTCGTGTCCTGCAGAATGACTAAGGCCAATAGATTGTAATTCAGAACCTCTGGTTGGTTAAGTCTTACAAGAAGCCATGTTAAGAAAATAAAATTTGGTTACCTAATCAAAATCCCTTCTACCATGTACAGTTGGAGGAATTTCTTCTGAGAAATTTGAAGTAAGATGTGTCCCCAATTTATTGTCAAGACTGAATCCAAGAAGTAAAAAAAAAAAAAAGAAAGAAAATAATTAGCAGTACACTGGCTGTCCCTTTCTTAAAGCTGTCTGCCTCTGCTTGGTTTTATACTTTCTCTCTATGGTGGGCAAAATGGAAGCCTCACATCTACAACTTACCAGCTCAGTAGCCCTGACTAGCAGAGGCCAACACTCTCCCAGCTTCAAGAGAAAAATTCAAACTAGATTACACGTTCATCTCAAAAACAATCACCAAGGCCAGGGGAATAGATGTACTAATTAGCCAGGCTGCAGTCAGGTACTCTGTGTGTGTGTGTGTGTGTGTGTGTGTGTGTAGGTGAAATTCCACATGAACCTCACTAAATGGGTTCTTCATTAAAAGGAAGGAATTAGCCAGGCTGCAGTCAGGTACTCTGCGTGTGTGTGTGTATGTGTGTGTGTGTGTGTGAAATTCCACATGAACCTCACTGAATGGGTTCATTAAAAGGAAGAGTTCAATACTAGAAAACAGAAATAACACGTCTTTTGTATGCATCTCTCCTCTAGCAAATCATGTCTAGGTCTTTTAAAAAAAAATCTCTGTACCTCCTTTGCCAAGTACGAAGTAGATGCCCAATACATATTTGTCCAGTGAACATAGAGTTATACACAATATTCTATACGCCTTGCTGCATAGCAAGGACCAACGTTATGTACGTTCTGATGTGGGTATTTTATTGAATTCATGCCCATTGTGTTACAACCATTTCTACCTCCCTCTTTTTACATGCAGAGGCTCATTTCTTTTTCTGCATGTTTCGACTTAATCAATCTTAAAGTACTACTCAAGTATTTCCTCCACAAAGCCTTCCCTGAGGACTGTATAATTCATTATTTTCCCATCTATGAAGACCTTATTTTCTGCACCTTGCCCCTTCAGTAGTAAAGTGGCTCTACAGTCAGACTACCTTGGCCCTACAGTCAGACTACCCATGTTAAAATCTCCACCACTTCCTCTTTGTGTCACCTTAGCTAATTTCTTAATTTCCTTGTCTATAGATGATAATAACATGAGGAATAAATAATAGGATGTCTGTAAAAAGCTTATCACTGTGCCTGGCACATAGTGTTTAATAAATACTCACTATTGTTATAACTAATGAAATAAATAGCTGTACTCCTCTAACAGACACACATGGTAGCTCCTGTAAATGTTGATACGCCTTTTACAATAAACTTTTTTTTTTGTTTGAGGGCCTTCCTCTACCCAAGCAAATTTACTATGCTGCAAGCAGGCACAACTAGAAGTGTGCAAGAGTTGACATTTTTGGATTCAGCACTAAAACACTGGAGGGTGGAAGTCAGCGGATAGATGCCTCAGTCTCTCTGCCCTCTGTCTGGGGATTCTTGGGTGTGTTCCACACAGTTTCTCAGAGGATCCCAACAGGATTGAGCTCCAGTTGCCCACAGTAGTAACCTGCTCATTAATGCAAACTTTACTGTCTGGCTCCCTTCTCTGTCTCACTTACCCCACATCTTTGCTTGTGCTTTCTGAAATCACCTCCTATATAAGCTCCTTGTGCCTAGGTCTTGTTTTAAGGTCTGCCTTAGAGAAACTCAAATTAAGATAGCTCTCAGCAGTTTCCATTTTTAAAGTTGTTTCTCAGGATATTTTCACTGTGGGCAAGAACCATACCCTTCTTTTGTAGCTCTATACTGCTTGGCATGTTTTGTAGACCTACATTCGATAACTACTTGCTGAATAACTGATGTTTTGAGAACATTTTTAGTATTTAGATGCCAGAGAAAGAAGTTCTATGATATGTCTGATGAGATTAATTTCCTATTTGCATTCCTCTTAGGTTCAAGTTTGGGACACACATGCGTAAAAGCCTGAACTTCCTTTGGAAAACCAAGCCCAGGAAATAAAACTTGTGAAGCTGTGCCAAAAATTGGGTTTATTTATAAAAATAACTTAACACTTCCCTTCATAGATTCTACTTTGTTGTGGAATCACCCATCTATTGAATGACTAATACCAACACACACAGATGCCAAGATACAAACTGAAAGCTACAAAGTTGTGTATCTTTTTTTCAGTGATACAAAAACTTCAAACTAGGAAATTGAAACAACAGATGTCCTGGTGCACAGGTGAAAGCAGAAGAAGGGAAGAGAGAAAGGGCCTTTGCTTTCTTGAAACTAAACAAATGATGAGAGCAAATCAGGAATCCAGTTAAATGAGGCTTATCTCTTCTGAATATAGTTAGCGAGGTTCGTGTTTGTTTCGATCATTCCCAGGGAAGATTTGGTTACTATAGACTATACAAACAATAAAATCATATTTTAAAAAGTAAGACATAGAGATCCAGGATGGCCGATTAGCAGCAGCTCAGGATTGTAGCTCCCAGTGAAAGCGCAGAGAGTGAGTGGACGCCGCAATTTCAGACGAATTTCTGTTGCCCACAAACTGGGAGATACCCAGCGGAGGAACCACATGGGTCACCAGCGTGACTCTTTTGGCCGGCGCGGCTCTTCTCAGTGTGGAGTATACGGGACTGGGTGCCCTTTGAGTCGGGCTCGGCTGGTTCCATCCCAACAAGGAGAACAGCAGTTGGAAGTGCTGAGGACTGAGAGTTTCACAGTAAGCACAGCTGAACCCAGAAAGGCCTAGCTCTCTGGGGAAGGGGCATCTGCCGAAGGAAGACTAAGAAACAGAAAAAACTTCATCACCAACAAGCCGGACGTCCACTCAGACCCAATCTGAAAGTTGGCAATTACAAAGACGACAGGTGGTGGATAAAACCACAAAAATGGGAAGAAACCAGTGCAAAAAGGCTGAGAACACCCGAAATCAGAATGCCTCTCCTCCTGCAGGGGATCGCAGCTCCTCATCAGCAAGAGAACAAGGCCTGACGGAGAATGAGTGTGATGAACTGACAGAATCAGGCTTCAGAAGGTGGATAATAAGAAACTTCTGTGAGCTAAAAGAACATGTACTAACCCAATGCAAAG
>CAUYLG010009652.1:0-12858 GCA_963573385.1 Cacajao melanocephalus
AATGGAACAGAACAGAGGCCTCGGAGGCAACACAACATATCTACAACCATCTGATCTTTGACAAACCTGACAAAAACAAGCAATGGGGAAAGGATTCCCTGTTTAATAAATGGTATTGGGAAAACTGGCTAGCCATGTGCAGAAAGCAGAAACTGGATCCCTTCCTGACACCTTACACTAAAATTAACTCCAGATGGATTAAAGACTTAAACATAAGACCTAACACCATAAAAACCCTAAAATAAAACCTAGGCAAAACCATCCAGGACATAGGCATAGGCAAGGACTTCATGACTAAAACACCAAAAGCATTGGCAACGAAAGCCAAAATAGACAAATGGGACCTAATTAAACTCCAGAACTTCTGCACAGCAAAAGAAACAATCATTAGAGTGAATTGGCAACCAATAGAATGGGAAACAATTTATGCAATCTACCCATCTGACAAAGGGCTAATATCCAGAATCTACAAAGAACTAAAACAGATTTACAAGAAAAAAAACAAACAAGCCCATTCAAAAGTGGGTGAAGGGTATGAACAGACACTTTACAAAAGAAGACATATATGAGGCCAACAAACATATGAAAAAATGTTCATCATCACTGGTCATTAGAGAAATACAAATCAAAACTACATTGAGATACCATCTCATGCCAGTTAGAATGGCAATCATTAGAAAATCTGGAGACAACAGATGCTGGAGAGGATGTGGAGAAATAAGAACACTTTTACACTGTTGGTGGGAGTGTAAATTAGTTTAACCATTGTGGAAGACAGTGTGGCAATTCCTCAAGGACCTAGAAATAGAAATTCCATTTGACCCAGCAATCCCCTTACTGGGTATATATCCAAAGGATTATAAATCGTTCTGTTATAAGGACACATGCACACAAATGTTCACTGCAGCACTGTTTATAATAACAAAGACTTGGAACCAACCCAAATGCCCATCGATGATAGACTGGGCAGGGAAAATGTGGCACATGTACACCATGGAATACTATGCAGCCATAAAAACGATGAGTTCATGTCCTTTATAGGGACAAGGATGAATCTGGAAACCATCATTCTCAGCAAACTGACACAAGAACAGAAAATCAAACACCACATGTTCTCACTCATAGGGACTGTTGAACAATGAGAACACATGGACACAGGGAGGGGAGCATCACACACTGAGGTCTGTTGTGGGGGACTAGCAGAAGCATAGTGAGGGGTAGGGATTTAGGGAGGGATAACATGGGGAAAAATGCCAGTTATAGGTGATGGGGATGGAGGTAGCAAAACACATTGCTATGTAAGTTCCTATGCAACAATGCTGCATGTTCTTCACATGTACCCAAGAACCCAAAGTACAATAAAATATATTTCTAAAAAATTGTTAAATTGTTGTTCTTTGTTTTTTGTTTTTCTTCCAATTTGCTAAGTTTCTTTAAAATAGCAATTTTGAATTATTTGTTGGGCAGTTTTTACATCTCCATTTCTTTGGAGACAGTCACTATTACCTTATTATTTTTTTCTTTTAATGCCATAATTCCCTGATTTTTGTTGAACCTTGTGGTTGTAAAGAAATGTCTGCACATTTGAAGAAATATTTACATATTTTACTCTTCACAAACTTTTTCTGAGAAAGCTCGGAGCTACCCTTTGTCTTTAGGTGGTCTTCAGTAAAAAAGCTGAATAAGCATTTTACTTCATTCTACAGGCTCCAATTTTTAGGCACAGTAAATCCCCACAGTGTTGAAGAAGTCATCTTTAAAAGTCAAAGATGTATGAACTATCCTGAGTTCATCTGATGGCAGGCACTGAGGGCAACAGGGATAGATGGATGTGAGGAATCACATGTACCAATAAAAAAAATCAATTCTTGCTTTTTTTCCTTTTTGGCTGATGCCCACGGGCATCAAAAAATAGGTGCTAATAAGTAACATGTTCTGAAGATGTGGAATAGGGCTGTGCAAGCAAGGAATATTCCAAGGCCCAGCCTTTCTCCTTGCAGTCCTTGTTAACAACAGTACCCTATATTCCTACATTTGTTAAACCACAATTAAAATACTTGAAAATCTGTGGAAAGTCAGCACTATGCAAAGCTGGTGAAGGCTGTGAATTGACTGGTGAACAGGGAAGTAATGGAAATGAATAAATAAACCTTAGGTCATCTAAAACAGCCCTGACATGAGGCAAAGGTCTGGTATATTAGACAAAAGAACAGGAAGAAAAATAAAAGGAATTTGTCTCTAAGAAATAAGTAGATTTCTGTGTAACTCAATTACAAACCCAGGACCAAGAGTGAAAGGAGGAGTCAAAAAGCCCATAGATAATAGTAGAGTTATGAAGAGGAAATACTACAAGTTCCTTTTATGAAGAACAGTAAAGATCACACAATCACTTGTGAGCTGTTTACAAAGAAACACAAGAAAGTGATAAGCTCATCCTACTAGATTGATCTTTCTAAAGCACTAAGCTAATCCCATCATTCTACCCACCAAACATTCAATAGCTTCTTCCTACTGCCACAGATAAAATAAAATCTATTCATCTTTATATTTAATTCACATCTCTAGTTAAAAGTATCTTTCTAGCTTCATCTCCCACAATCCCTTAAACATAACATATTTCAGTCAATGGACTGAATGTAGTTTCCAAATCCAACTATTGTTTTCATGCAATCAGGTATTGACTCCAGTTATCTTCCTCTACCTACAGCAATCTTAGTAGTTCTTAAGGCTCAGTTCAAAAGCCACTTTGTCTATGAAGTCTTCCCCATTCACTTCAACTAGAATTTTGCCCCCTCTAAATGTCTACAACCTTCTGATTGTGTCTCCTTAGTGGCTTTTGTCACTATACCTTGCTTCATAGTTATTCATATACCTGAGTTATATCGGTACCATACTCTGAGATCTGTGACATTTTTAAACTGCTCAGAAGACATTTCAGATTAAATAAATGACTGGGTTACAAAGGGAAAACAATCTGAAACAGATTAGAAATTGAGGATAGTCATCCTGTATAGGAGAAAGGGAAAAGTCAGTAACTGACCGAAAGTATTTGATGAGTTTATTAGATTTTAAGTAAATTCAGTGGAGCTGTTTATAACAGAATTGAAGGCTACCCTGAACTCAAGTGTTGACAGATTTATTACAAACATTTTATAGGCATTTTTTAAGAACTTACATTGTGTCAAGAACTATACCAGGAACTAGTGGTACAAAGATAAACAAGATGCAGACCTTGCTCTCTAAACGCTCCTAGCAGCTGCAGCCTAACTTTCTTTACTTTTCCTCTTAATTTACACACTCATATTTTTCTTTATTTTTTTTCATCTTAAGCTAACAGGCTTAATTATTCCATCTCAAGTGAAATTTGAATGAATCTACCAAGTAACATTTCTGATGGATTGAGTCATTTCCTTCTAACTTGTAAAGTACAAAATTAAGGCCAGCAATAAGAATTTATAGGGTTGCCTATTAAGATTCAATTTAGAGACAAAAGGAGTATAGCTACGGCTGAATCTTGTGCTAAGTTTTCCATTATAGGAAGTGTTCAGGTAGAACACCTAATAAAATAATAGAGATAGGATTACTGAATTGGATGGTAAACTGAATTGGATCACCTCAAAGAAGAATTTGAACCAAGTATTTTACAGTAGCAAAAGGATCAATGCAGAGAAGAGTAAGGCATACAGCTATATGATTGAGTATATTCATAATAGTTATTTTGAAGTAACTGTGAGGCATTATACTAATAAGATGATGGTTCAGAGACAGACTCTACATCAAAAAATCATATGTCTAGAAAAAAGGTGATACCATGTGTTGGCTTTAATAAAGGAAATGGTGTCTCATAAGATCAATGCTCTATGAACAAATTTAAAGACTCCAGGGGATTCAAAAGGAAAAGAGGTCTTAGCATGTTACAGTGAGAGTCAATAATTTGGAATTTGTCCGGTTTAAGAATTTTGACTTCACCATACAGGAGAATGTGGCTTTGGGCAATTAATTTAACTTTCATTATTCTCTTTTCAGAAACAGGTATCATAATGTATGCCTCATGAAACTATTCTCAGATATGAGTGAAATAACTCATGGTAGATACTCAGCATGATACCTGGCACCTAAAGTATAATTCACTTATTTATGTCTTTTAATGATATTACCATCTTGTAAATACATGGGAAACAGAGAACAAATTAGCACTAACATATTGAGTAGTGACAATGAATTCTAAGAGAGTTAAAAAAGAAAGAACAAAAGTTTAGAGTTGTCATGGAATTGGATCACTAGCTCTGAGGCATAAAAGAAGAATTCTGGTAAACTGCTTCCAGATTTCGGCAGGCTGCAAAGTTAAGAGGGACAATTAAAGAATGACTGAGGCTGGGTGAGGTGGCTCACTCCTGTAATCCCATCATTTTGAGAGGCTGAGGCAGCAGATCACTTGAGGTCAGAAGTTTGACACCAATCTGGCCAACACGGTGAAACCTCCGTCTTTACTAAAAGTACAAAAATTAGCTTGGCATAGCAGTGGGTGCCTGTAATCCCTGCTGAGGCAGGAGAATTGCTTGAACCTGGGAGGCAGAGGTTGCAGTGGGCCAAGATGGGGCCACTGCACTCCAGCCTTGGCCACAGACCGAGACTCCCATCTAAAAAAAGAGAATGACTGATATTGTGTTAATAAGGTGGCAAAGACAAGAAAACTGGCAAACAGAAGCACAGAATTCTTTGAAGGCAAGAAATGTATCATCTTATTTATCTTTGTCTTTTCTGTTCCTGGCACATCATAAAGACTATAAATGTTTGCTAAAAGAATAACTCATACATATTTCTGTCTGGTGCTCTTAGGCATAAATGTCTCCTAACTCTTCATTTTAGGCTAGCCCTTAATTCCATCATAAACAGGCCTCATATAATTCAACTGATGTCAAAACCCAGAAAAATTCTAGAATCAATAATTATTAAACAGATGATTTGTTATATTTTTTAGAAAAGAAAACAGAGGGTGAATGGCCATTGACTAATTAAATCTCTTTTCAATGGGCTTTTCAACATGTAGGAGGGTCCACATCACATCAGTGAGGATCCAAACACATCACACTTCGAGACTCAATCATAAGCTTCAGTCCCTGGCAAGCTACTGAGACAGAGTTTGCTAGCAGCCCTCTCATGATGACACAATTTCCTGCAGGTTGGGACATTTTTAACAGTGTGCCTATTTCAAAAATATCTGTACATGTTTGGTAAATGTCATTGCACATCTGTGCATAACAACAGATTCCGGCTTGAATCTCATTAGGAAAATGAGTATTACATCTGTAAGTCCTTTTGTCAGTTGGATAGGCTGTATCCCTAAACACTACACCAAGATGCTGAAAACATATGCTTACATATTTGCTGAAATTCAAGCAAACATCTTTAAAAAATCATACTAATATCTATTCTTTACAAGTTAAACTATGTGACTTTAAGTCAGAAACATTATTAAAATGTATTTTCCCAAACGAGGGATTTTCCTTTTCCTAGTCAGTTCTTAGGCTGCTTCTCTTTCTGCAAAGAGTGTACATACGCCAGAAGCCATATATTTGACACATCCTTAATTAATCTCATTTCTTGAAGGGAAAATGAAGCATCAAGATTATATGTCTATTAGCCCCCTGCTGTAACTCTTCTGCAGAACTCCCTGTTGACGTGCTTTAGATGTTTCCGTTTTTGTTGTATACCTCTACCATCACCTCAGTTCACTGCCACCTTAAGGCTAGACTCAACAGCCATAAATTATGAACCTTTTCAAGTTCGCACATAAATATAAAAGCAATGTTTCTGTCTAGGTCCCATTAAGAAAGTATATGACAAGGCTGCTTAAAAGAAACAGATGCAATACTACTTGGCGTTTATTTTCTAGGCTCTAGTAGACTTTGAAATAGAAATGTCCCATTTTGGCCCATTTTCTCTTTAGTAAATTATATGTCATTCTCTAAGTTTGGCAGAATTCTGGGAAAAAAATCACCAGGAAAGGGAGCTCTCTAACAGCCTTGTCTGCTGGCAGATGACATCAAGAAATGTCAAGTGAGCTTGGCTGTTTTACATTTTCAAAATTGTCTGCTTTTGGCACATTATGAGAATGCCATTTTTCTTCTTGTGATTTTTCTCATCTGGAAGACACACAGTGTTACAAAGAAAACTGATCATTCAGAATATGATTAGAAAAATGAGCTTCAATTGACACGAGTGCAGAGGTTGACTGTGTGATTATGCAATATGAAAACTGATCATCCTTATTTACGAAGGTGAGAGAAACAGTGTAATTTGTACTTTACAAAAGGATAGCTGGTATCTTCCGCAAGAAAAAGATCTGAATGACTTCTAAAAAGATTCTCTGTTTAAATACATTAAACACATTCCTTTTTCTTGCACTGAGCATTCTTTCTACACAATGGCACCAACTGTGAGTGTACAACACAATGAGACTCAGAGTGTTACGGAGTCTCCTAGTGACTCACTCAACTACATAAACCCAAAGGTCGGTCGACACATTACTCATCCTTCTCCTCCAGACCTTCCAACAAATTCCAGTTGTAACTAAGTTTGTTTATCTTGTGTCATCACCTTATGCCTGCCTTACCTCATAGGTAATAAGCCTCAAAACTGAGTTATTCTGAGTGTTAATTGTAATAAGTAATTTGTGAACTTTTGCTTTTTAAAATAAGAGCAAAAGATAACATTTAATAATTATTTTGATAAGACCTTCCCAAATTCTGATTTTGATAAACTCTGCCCTTGGTCAACATAATTGTGCTAACTCCTTCAGCAGGGAATGGCAGGACAGGGATAGTCATATATTTGTTCACACCATTTAAGAATGAGTTCTTACTAAATAGAGGTGAAGATAGGTATAAATATACACACCAGAGTTACTTCTAAACTCTTAAGTCTGGCTACTACTGAGGCTTCCATAGATGTGTTTTTGTGCTGCCAGTAGCACTTCTTCCTTGGGGAACTACCATACTGGGTAATGTAATTCCAGTGCCCGGTCCCTATCCATCCCTGGTCCTCCTTTAGGTATGATTGATCAAGTTACATTGTTGTTGCTTAGACTAGACTGAATCTAGTCTCTTTCTCAAGACCTCGAAGGAGTCCTCAATGCCTTACATATTGCTAATTCTGACACAATCACAGAGCTCTTATTTATATATGCATAATACAGAAAGGACAATAACCTCCAAAAGCTTGAAGCCATTTGAATAAAATTTGACAATTTTCATATGGCTTTACTTATAAGGTTTTAAAAACAGGTTACAATTCCATTTTATCCGTAGACAAAAGGCTTAGAGGGATTAACTGATTTTATGAAGATTATCCAACCTAAGGTTCAGCTATACAGTCCTCTTCTGCAAGTCCTTCAAGGACATTCCCAATTCATATTACATAATTTTAACCACAATGACAAAAAATGTTCAGATCAATATTTTACAAATATTTAATATTTATATTTTCTAAACTGTAAACCTGGAATGCATGACCTTATACACAGCAAATTATTTTAAAGGTAAATTACTTAAGGATGGACACATTTCTAGAAATCTTAAAGCAGTCTGACTTTCTTGGAAGTTATGACTAAGTGGTAAGGATCTCAAGACAGTAAGTAAAATCATTAGTAAGTATTGATACAAAAAGGAAAATACTAAGTCACTAAGTAAAGCTTTAACATAATGAAACATTTGTTCCACAATACGAATTTAGAAAATATTAAATGCCAAGTACTATAGATATTACAGTAAGCAAGACACATATATTTCTTCTTCTAAAAGTTTACAATGGTTTAATAGAAGAGAGAACAATACAGCAAGCAATATCAATATAGTGTGGTGAGTGCCAGGCTCACCTGGCAAGTTCAGACTGTGTGGGGAGCCTCCTGCAAGAACATCAAACCTACCCCTAGAGGTGAGGGAAGAGTTCTCTGTGAAAAAAGGGCTTACAGTTAGCCCTGGAAGAGGAGGAGTTACCCAAATGAAGAAAAGAAGGCTGGTCAAATTAATGATGTTAATAAAGCTAGCAAACCTTACTTTTACAACTTTAGAAATAAAAAATCCTATTTCATTTTTTCCTTTGTTTGAGCCCCATCCCCAAAATGAAGACACTCTTTGCTGAGTTCAAGAACACACACTCCTAAAACATATGCAAGGCATCTCACCACTCATCCTAGAAACAACAGATCTGCCAGCCTAGAATACACTACTGCCAAATTTTCTATCATGTAGTCAGCAATTTAGTAGATTTTAGCCAAAAATTAATAAATTATCAACAAACTTTCCACCTTCTCTGACTTCACTGATACTGTTTATTCCACTCTGATACTCCACATCTCTAACAACTGACTCTATACATTCTGGCAATAACATTAGCTATAGACTTATGGGAATTTCAGATCTATTTTCTTGGGCATAACTAATACCACCTGCTTCAAAGATGCAGCAAATGATGAAAGATGGAGACAGTACAGCTCAGGTTCCATAACTCCTATGTCATTACTAGCTACAGATGCATTATTATTTTGTATAGACAATACAAGATATGATCTTAAGTAACTAGTGATCTATTTACCTATATTGGCTGAATGAGATATCTCCCAGTCACTGACAAAAGTAGTAATAAGTGCTTTCTAAATCATACTATGCCCTTATCAATTTGGCTTTATGGAGTTGAACATGGCATGAGATCATCATGTTATTCAAGTACAAATATATATTGAACATGGCATCTTGTTGACAGGAGCCATCAGCTGAAATACACCTTAGTTCACTGTAGCCTCTACTATGCAGAGTCGGTAGATAATCAACAAAACTCGCCTTGATTCTTAATATTCCTGGTATCTCGTCTCCACTTAGTACTGCGAAAAAGAAATGTAAAATCTTCAATGTCAGTCAATAATTCAATAGATAGACATTGAGCTGTTACAAGTTGCATTCAAGTAGAAAGCCAGGAATATGTTTTAGGATTCCAACTTCATCATTCTGTCTTTCTTTTTACTGGCTCTTTGGTTTCCTTGATCAGTGTTTTTAGTGCACTTTTTTCTTTGTTATTCCAACCAGGAATCAGTAACAAAAAGCAAGAAAAACATTCGTGGTCAGGGTTATGCCACAGTAACAGTAGACAGAGGTTTATTCAAAGGACAGAATAGAAACTTGGAAACACTAGAAGTTATACTCAAAACCACTCCTGATCTTCCCTTTACATTTCACGCACTGGTTACCACTTACCCATTCTAAGACTGAGAATGGACAAAGGCAGGAGAACAAGCTTAGTTTCTTTAGGACATTTATAAAATATATCAAGAAAAAATCAAGAATCTATTTCTAATGAGGACTTGCTATATTCCCAAATGTCTTAATATAATAATAATCAAATTACAATTTATGATCTAAAGAAGGAAGAAAGAATCACAACCCCAGTAAGCAACTTTGATTCTTAAAAAATCAGAAGAAAATTTATTTTCATTAGTCATGGTCTTACACTAATTGCTCACTTGTCACAAGTTAGCCTTTTCCCATTAATAACACACTTGGCCTTTTAATATTAAAAAAGGAAAATGAAAGGCAAAAACAAAAATGAATGTAATTTTTTAAATCCAAAACCTATGATTATTTTTCAAGCTAAATTAATGGCAGTCTAATTGACACTAATGAAACCATACAGTCAGATTTAGATTTAGGAAACCATTTCTTATTTCATCAGGGAAGGAAGTTCAACACTATAATCATATTGTGGGTGAATGCCTGAATAAAGCATGTAGACTAAGGGTGGCTTATAAGAAGTAGACAAGGCACAGGCATACCCCATAATCTGTTATAAGCTCTAGGGTACAGTCACAGTTCGATCAGGTTGCTCCAATAACTAGCAAAGTGACAATCATTTCAGGATTTAAATATGCTTGAACTGATTTTTTTTTCTTAAACAAATAAAAAAGTATTCTGGTTTCCTTAGAAATGTCCCAGGGTAAAATATTCATCCTTTCTGGCAGGTAGAAGCTGTCGTTTTGTTTTGTTTTTTAACTTTGAAAAGGATGACCAACCTATGCTTCTGGTTTAAGACCACCAAAGCACACGTGAGCTGATGCTTAAAATCCAGTGGGACAGCCACATACATGTACTGCATTGAAATATCGTGAGGAAAAAGGCATTCCGTGGGCAATTTTCAAGAAGGCTACTCATCTCCACGCTAGACACAATGGCATAAAGAAGAGCTGAAAGGCCCAAAATCCTGCATGCACAGCATGTATTTAATCTGTATCACAACACAAATAAGAGACTCTGCAGGGCTGCTGCGGAAATGGGGAAGTCAGGGGCCTGCCAAAGGGCAGACTCAGCCAGAGCAGGGAAAGAACACATCAGTCAACCAAGCAAAGGAAGGCCTTTCACAAAGGGAGTGTTAAGAGCAGCAACTAAATATAATGAAATGTCAAAAGGGATGGAGAAAGAGTTAACCAAGATGACAAGAGGGCAAACACCAGAACAAATCCTTTCCAAAGAATTAGCCACTTTTGCAAGAAGCTGCTATGTTCCTATTTCTAGGACTGTGGTTTGTTTTCAATGAAACAAGTTCACATCACACACTTTCCTAAACATTTATAAACTGTCTCATTTGCAAAACAAAGAAACAATCTTTTTAATGAAGGTTCTGTGGTGAAGTATAATTAATAATATTCAAATACTGTGCTATTTCAGAACTTAGGCAGTGGTTCTCAAACTTTAGAGAGCATCAAAATTCCCTGGAGGGTTTTTACAACACAGATCACTGGACCCCAAACCCCCAGTAGGTCTTGGCTGGGGCTCAAACACGTATATACGTATCAAATTCCCAGGTGGTGTTGATGAATGCTGCTTGTCCAGGGATCATATTTAAGAACAATTGGTCTGGCCGGGTACACTGGCTCACACTTTCAATCCCAACACTTTGGGAAGCCAAGGCAGGTGGATCATCTGAAATTAGGAGTTCAAGACCAGCCTGGCCAACGTGGTGATGAAAACACAAACATTAGCCAGGCCTGGTGAGGCACACCTGTAATCCTAGCTACTCAGGAGACTGAGGTGAGATAATTATTGAATCCAGAAGTAAAGGCTGCAGTGAGCCGAAAAATCATGCCATTAAACTCCAACTTTGCGGACAGAGTGAAACTCCATCTCAAAAAATAATTTTTTTAAAAAAGAGTATGATCTAAGGAAAATGAATAAAGTTATATAATTTCATGCCAAGGCTTATAACTGGACCATGAGGAGCAAGAGCAAAGAAAATGCCTTATTTACTCTTTTTCCAACATATTCAACACCTGAAGGAAAATCAGGAGGCAATTTAATTAATTGGGGTGAAATAATTTTATTCCGTGTTTTTTTTTTCCTAAAAGAGATTTTTTTTTCATTAGCAAGAGTTTTAGATAACTGCATCACAAACAGGAAAATGTGTGTATGAATCACCTGGCAATATTACCACTGTACAGTGAGAAGCAATACAGCACAGGGGTCAAAAGAGAGGACACAAGAGTTAGGCTGCCTGGATACAGGTCTGTATTAGTCTGTTTTCATGCTGCTGATAAAGACATACCCAAGACTGGGCAATTTACAAAAGAAAATGGCTTAATTGGACTTACAGTTCCACATGGATGGGGAAGGCTCAAAATCATGGCAGAAGGTAAGGAGGAGCAAATCCTGTCTTACATGGATGGCCGTGGGCAAAGAGAGAATGGGGAAGATACAAAAGTGGAAACCTCTGATAAAATAATCAGATCTTGCAAGACTTCTTCAGTACTATGAGAACAGTATGAGGGAAAGTGCCCCCATGATTCAGTTATCTCCCACCAGGTCCCTCCCACAACACATGGGAATTATGGAAGTACAATTCGAGATGAGATTTGGGTGGGGACACAGTGCCAAACCATATCAAGGTCCAAGCTCTGTCACTTACTAGCTGTGTGATTTGGAGCAAGTTACTTTAACCTCTCCGTGCTTCAGTTTCATCTGTAACATTAGACTAGCAGAAGTACCTGCCTCATATGATATGACGATACAGTGCTTGGCACAGGTAAGTATTAATAAACATTACCTGTATACACAAAGAAAGGGATCTGATTTGCTAGTAATAAAACTATAATAATTGTATACAGATCTCCTTGGCTTACAATGAGGCTGCAACTTGATAATCCATGATAAGGTGAAAATATTGTAAGTCAAAAACACATTTAAGGCCCTGATAAAGCCATTGTAAAGTCAAAAAATCGTTTTAAGTTGAACTTTTGTAAGTTGCAGACCATCTGTATTTGCTTTTTATATATTCTTTAAAAGTGTTTAAAGTTAAGTAGTCCTTGTTTAGGATGAGAGAAAAGAGTCTATATAAGATTAAATATCAATACTTGATTTAATAGAATTCTTCATCTCTCTGTTGATTGCTATTCCATTATTTATAATACCTAAGGCTTGCATATAAAAGATTTCAATACATTTTTTTTAAACATCTAAGGCAATATTGAACTAAGCACAATGGGTGTTGGGGGCTGAAGTGAGGGGAAAGTAATAATGAGGAGAAAGAAAAAATAAGTATTTTGCCCATTGTTGCAGACATAACTGTTGGTGAATTTTCATATGTAACTACATACTTGATTTGTTTGTAAAAGGGAATTATAGGGACTTCTAACTCTGTTCAGTTTTCTTTTCTGATTTTTTGAGACGGAGTCTCATTTTGTCACCAGGCTGGAGTATATTGGCACAATCTCAGCTCACTGTAACCTCCCCCCTCCCAGTTCCAGCGATTCTCCTGCCTCAGCCTCCTGAGTAACTGGGAGAACAGACGCATGCCACCACATCTGGCTAATTTTTG
>CAUYLG010009653.1:0-13161 GCA_963573385.1 Cacajao melanocephalus
CCTGGCACAAGCGTTTCACTAAGCCATAGCTCCCAAAGACTTTCTGAAAAGATAAGTTACAGCCTGGAAGAAAATATCCGCAAAGCATATATTTTATAAAAGATGTGTATCCAGAATATAGAAACAACACTTAAAAGTCAACAGATAAAATCAAACAATTCAGTTTTTTAAGTGGACAAAATATTTGAACAGACAGACACTTCACCAAAGAAGATATATAGATAGAAAATTAGGACATGAAAAGATGCTCAACATCATTAATCATTAAGGATATGCAAATTACAAGCATAGTGTGACACCATCTCACACCCACTAGAATGGACAAAGAAGACTGATTATTGGCAAGAGTGTGGAGGACCTGGGAATTCCTGTACACTGCTGATGGGATCATAAAATAGTACCACCACGATTGAAAATCATTTAGCAGTGTATGAAGAGAGTCAAACATACACCTACCATATGATCTAGCCATTTTACTTGTGACGATTGACAGTATTGAATTTTACCTTTGCCCTTTGCTCCTAGAAATAGTGAAGGTTAAGGAATCCCTCCACTCTTTCTTTGGTTCCAGAAAACACCCTACTGGAAAGAACCAGGGACTTTCCACATAACTTGGATAAGACTCCCAGATGCTCCCTTATTTATCCATGACCAGGCCAGACACAGACCCTCTAAATTCCCATTCTTGGCTTCATAAATGATTAGCTGGCCTGCTTGTCCCCACGCATCAATAAGAACACACTGCCTGTAACCAAACTTTGGTTCAGATTCTCTCCTCCAGGCTCCTGGGCTTTGGCCCACCAGTAGCTTGTGGCAACCCACAGCCCTCCTGAGAACAGGCTGTCCTCAGGGTAAGATCTGCTCGATTGTGACACTCCTGCTCAGCCCACTTTCCCATAACAGTTCTTTGTAGCCAAGTTTACTCCTCCCTATACAAGATTAGCTCCTTGTCTAACTCCTGAGACACTTGCTGATCGTATGGGGAGCCTGAGAGAGGGCACACTGCAACGTTTCCCTATTGCAGGAGTCCCCTCCACACCTCAACAATCCTTTAGAATAAATTCTCTCCTTATGAAATCCAGATTTATGTTTTTTACCTGAGAAATGAAACAATATGCTCATGCAAACATTTATACATGAATGTTCACAGCAAGCTTTTTGTAAAATCTCCAAACTGGAAACCATCCAGTTTTCCATTAACAGGTGAATGTGTAAACACTCTGTGCATATCCACACTAGAGAATACTACTCAATAAAAAGGGACAAATTGTTGATGCAACATGGATATATATCAAGATAGTTATTTGGAGTGAAAAAAAGTAGATTAAAGATGAGTATGTATGGGATTATGTCATTTGTATGGAGTATCCTTGGGGAATACCTTCAAAGACCCCTAGTGGATGCCTGAGACTGCAGGCAGTACCTAACCCTACATATGCCATGTCTTTTATATACCGGTGATCAAATTTAATTTAATTAAGATGAAGTTAATCTGGTGCTACATGGCTGCAGTCAATCAGAATGTATTTCTGTTCATTTCTTCCACCCACAAATCTAATGCCTTTTCCACCTTAACTAAGCTCTTCTCACACACTGTAGCCATAACTTTTGCAGTTTGAGGTGTGACAGCAAAACTGGCCCAAATTTCGTTCTTTCCGTAGATCTTGGCAACCTCTTTATATTATTTCTTTTTCCTGGCAGCTTGAGAGGGGCACATGTTGGCAAGAAGGAACTCAGGATCCCTGCCAGGTG
The DNA here is from genome assembly GCA_963573385.1 of Cacajao melanocephalus. Classification (NCBI taxonomy): domain Eukaryota; kingdom Metazoa; phylum Chordata; class Mammalia; order Primates; family Pitheciidae; genus Cacajao; species Cacajao melanocephalus. The sequence continues at coordinate 1,753 of CAUYLG010009653.1, forward strand.
CTCTGTCCTATGTGTATCCTGGACTAGCCACATCCTTCTCTGGCTTGCTCTGGTCTGGCCTCGCCCTGCGATGCAGGGGCTCCATCCGCAGCCTTCTGTCCAGGAGCACCCAGGCTCTGCTCACATGTTTTCAGGAACAGGGAGCTCACTCCTGTGTGGGTGGCTGGGCCCAGCATTTTATGAGGAGGGGGAGAATGGAAGGCAACACAGTCTTCAAGTGTCGGCACTGTGCTGGGTGCACGGAGCGGCCCAGGTACCAATGTGCCCTTGGTGCTCCCTTTTGCCAGGTAGTACTTCCTGTCAGAATGTGCTTCCTTTGACAACCGGAAGCCTGTGACTCCTAGCTGGTAGAAATATCCTCAGCTTGCCCCTGGAGCTGTGCAGAGCACATCTTGTCCTGCATTTTCTAAAAAGTTTGAATAAAACCACCATGTCATTCCTCTGCCTCCTTCTCTCACCTTTCTCAGACTTCACAATATTCTGATGATGTCCTTGGGGTAGATCCAATCACTGTTGGTCATTGTCAGCTGAGCCTCTTCCTGCTGGAGGATGGGGTGTCCTCGTCTAGCTGAACTAAGGCCTGGACATGAGACTTGTTTTGGCTGATGCAGGTAGGAGCACCATATACCCCTTACAAGGCTCCTGTTAGAGCCAGCCTGTGTTTGCCATGTGTCTTTTCCCTCTGCTACTAGATAGAATGCTCTAAACAAAAAACCACTCTGTCAGCTTGGGTCCCAGAGTAAAAACGACATGGATTGAGCCACAGCCAACTCACATTGGATGTGGAACATGAGAGAGATGACCCTGAGGTCTGGGAGTCTTTTGTTGTTGCAGCAAAACTCAGCCCATCCTGTCTGATATGACTCATTTGCCGATGTCTCTTAGAAAGTGGGATATCTCATCTTAAGAGGATGTGAATGATCTGGAGTAAGATAGCATGCTCAATTCCTTGTCCAGACATTATAGATACAACTATGAATTCAACATCTCTTACAGAATCACATCGTAATTACCTTGAGTGCAATCCATTCCTTATATACATGAATAGCTGGTAGAAAAACGACTTTCTCATTTCTTGCCTAAGCAAAAGAGCATCTACACTTGAAGAGACCACTTGCCCTTCACTGGCATTAAATTTCATCCTGCTGACTCTGACCTATCTCCCCAGGCTGTTGGGCTAATTTTTTGAACATTGTATTAGGAAACTTAAAATCATACAAAAAAGTTGAAAAAAAAAGTACAATGAAAACCTGTTTACTCACCACCTAGACCCCACAATTTACATTTTACTATAGTTGCTTTATCATATGTCTATCTATCTATCCTTCTACCTATCTGTCCTTGTCTTTTGATGACTTTCAAAGTTAGTTATAGACATCATTACACTTTCCCTGCTCCCCTCAAATATTTCAACATGCATATATTGGCTAAAGTTCAATATTTGTTTATGTTTTTTAGGAATATATATAGAGTTCTAGCTGTCCTGTTACATCCAAGGGGGCAAAACCAAGAAGCCCTTGTGAAGTTAACATTTCAGAGACATAGAATCACCAAAAGACTAAGACCTAATCATGGGACTGTGAACACTCTGCTGCCCTCTGTCACCTTACTACAACATTACTAGAGGGCCTACTAACTGCAGTTCCTCTTACCCAGTACATCATATCTGATATCAAGACAAAAGTTACAAGTCATACTAAAAGGCAAAACACAAACTTTGAAGAAAAGAGCAACCATTAGACCTAGACTCAGATATGGCAGGATTGTTAGACTTATTAGACTGGGAATTTAAAATAACTACAATTAAAATGCTAAAGGCTCTAATTAATAAAGTAGACAGTATGCAAGAACCTGTTACACAGAGAGATGGAAATCCTAAAAAAAAAAAATAAGAAGAAAGGCTAGAGACCAGAAACACTGTTACAGTGATGAAAAATGCCTTTGATAGGCCCATGAGTATACTGGACATGGTTGAAGACGGAATCTCTAACCTTGAGGATATATCAATAGAAACTTCCAGGACAGAAAAACAAAGGACAAAGAGACAGGAAAAGTAAGTGAAACAGACTATTCAAGAAGTGTGTGACAACTACCTCCCCCCCCAAAAAATACACATAATGGAAATGCAAGAGAGAGAAGAAAAGAGAAAAAAAGAGAAGAGAAAGAAACAGAAAAAATATTTAAAATGATAATTGCCTTGGCAACATAGGGAGACCCCATCTCTACAAAAAAATTTAAAAAATTAGCCAGGCATGGTGCACACCTGTGGTCCCATCTACTCAGTGGGCTGAGATGGGAGGAGCACGTAAGCCTGGGAGGTCAAGGCTGCAGTGAGCCATGATTGCACCACTGCACTCCAGCCTGGATGACAGAATGAGACCCTGTCTCAAAAAATATAAACAGTCAGATGTGGTGGCACGCACCTGTAGTCGCAGCTACTTGGGAGGCTGAGGCAGGACGATTGCTCGAGTCTGTCCAGGAGTCCTGGGCTGCAATGCACTATGTTGATTGGTTGTCTGCACTAAGTTTGGCACCAGTATGGTGACCTCTGGGGAATGTGGCACCACCAGGTTTCCTAGGGAGGGGTGAATTGGCCCAGGACAGAAACGGGGCAGGTCAACACTCCCATGCTGATCACACCTGCGAAAGGCCACTACACTCCAGCCTGAGCAACATAGCAAGACCCTGTCTTTTAAATCAACAAACAAACAAAAATAATGACAGAGATTTTCACCAAATTAATATCAGGCACCAAACTAGATCCAGGAAGCTCAGTCAATATCAAGCAGAATAAATGCCAGAAAACTCTACCCAGGCATAGCATATTCTAACTAGAAAATCAAAGATAAATACAACTGAAGACCAAGGCAGATTGATCAGAGGCCAAGGTGAAGTTCAAGACCAGCCTGGCCAACATGGCAAAACCTCATCACTACCAAAAATACAAAAATTAGCTGGGTGTAATGGTGGGTCCCTGTAATCCCAGCAACTTGGGAGGCTGAGGCAGGAGAATCGCTTATACCCAGGAGGTGAAGGTTGCAGTGAGCTGAGATTGTACCGTTGCACTGCAGCCTAGTGACAGGGTGAGACTCTGTCTCAAAACAAACAAAACAACCCTGTACAAAAAATGAAAATAAAAACTGTTGAAAGAAGCCAGGGGAAAAAGCCACCTTATCTATAGGGGAGCAAAGATAAGAATAACATCTGCCTTCTCCTCAGAAACCATGCAAACAAGAAGAGTAAGAAGTGAAATATTTAACTTCTTGAGAGAAAAAAATAAACAACCTAGAATTCTGTACCCTGTAAAATTATTCCTCAAAAGCGAAGAAGAAATACAGACTTTCTCAGACAAACAAAACTTGAGGGAATTTATTGTCATTGCATGGGCCTTGTAAGAAATATTGAAAGAAGTTCTTCAGAGAGAAAGATAAGCATGCAAGTCAGAAACTTGGATCTGTATAAAGAAAGAGAGCACTGAAGAAGGAATGAGTGAAGATAAAATAGAAACTTTTATTTTTGCTATTCTGAATTCATCTAACAGATAATTTGTTAAAAATAATAGCAACGATATATTCAATGTATTCATACATGTGTATATATATCCACAGAAACATATATAGTTAAGTATGCTTATGTATAAGTAAAATGAATAACAGCAGTGATATAAGAGACAGGAGGCAGGAATTGGGATTATTTTGTTATTTTAAGGTACTTGGTACAATGTACCAAGTATATACTACCATGAAGTAGAATATAGTATTTGAAAGTGGACTTGCATTCATTGTAGATGTATATTGCAAATCTAGGGAAAACACTAAACAAATGAAAAAAATAAGAAAATATTTTTTTAAAGAAAGAAGTTGTTTTAGTCCACTTGGGCTGCTATAACAAAATACCTTAGACTGCATAATTTATAAATAATAGAAATTTATTTTTCATTGTTCCAGAGGCTAGGAAGTCCAAGATCAAGACAACAGCAGATTTGATGTCTGATTAGGGCTCACTCTTGGCTTCCAAGATGTACCTTCTTGCTGTCTCCTTGTGTGGTGGAAAAGATGAATAGCCCCCTCTCACCTATTTTATTAAAGCATTAATCCATTAATGAGGGACCCACCCTCATGACTTAATTGCTTCCTAAGGGCCTCACTTCTTATGTTGGTGATTAAATTTCAACATAGGAATTTTGGGGGAACATAGACCATAGCAGAAATATGCTATTTATTTTTTGGTCATAGAAAACACTCAGTTAAAATCACAAAAGGCAGAAAAAGAGTGGAAGACAAAATAGAGGAACAAATAACAAGGCAACAAATAGAAAAATAGTAACACATGTGGTAGATATTTATGTCAATAATCATTTTGAATGCCAATGGTCTAAATATACCAACTAAGACAAGATTCTGCAAAGCAAAAAACTATCAACAGGGTAAACACACAACCTATAATAGAATGAAAGAGAATGTTTACAAACTGTGCATCTAACAAAAGTCTAATATCTAGAATCTGTAAGGAACTTAACAAGCAAAAAACAAACACACTAAAAATGGGGAAATGACATAAACAGTCACTCATCAAAAGATATATGCACAGGAAACAAACGTAGGAAAAAATACTCAAATCAATAATCATTAGAGAAATGCAAATCAAAACCACAATGAGGTACCATCTCACACCAGTATGAATGGCTATTATTAAAAAATCAAAAAATAACAAATGCTGGAGAGGCTGTTGAGAAAAGAGAATGCTTGTACACTGCTGTTCAGAACATAAATTAGTTGAGCCACTGTGAAAAGCAGTCTGGAGGTTTCTCAAAGAACTTAAAACAGAACTACCATTCAATCCAACAATCCCATTACTGAGTGTATACCTGAAGGATTATAAACCATTTTACCATAAAGACACATGCAGGCATATGTTCATCGCAGCACTATTCACAATAGCAAAGACATGGAATCAACCTAGATGCCCATCACTGATAGACTGGATTAAAAATGTGGTATATACATGCTATGAAATACCACAGAGCCATGAAAAGAATGCAATCAATGCCTTTTGCAGCAATATGGGTAGGGCTGGAGGCCATCATCCTAAGCAAATTAACACAGGAACAGAAAACCAAATACTGCATGTTCTCACTTATAAGTGGGAACTAAATACTGAGTACACATGGACACATAGAAGGGAACAACAGACAACCAGGGCCTACTTAAGGGTGTAGGTTGGGAGGAGGGTGAGGATTGAAAAACTACTTATTGGGTACTCTGCTTATTACCTGTGTGACAATATGGCCAGTTCACCAAACTCCCATGACATGTAATTTACCCATGTAATACTAAACTTTCACATGTACTCTTTGAACCTAAAATAAAAAGTGGGAAGAAAGAATTAAAAGAGATTGTCAGAGTAGATTAAAAAAAATCAGAGCCAACTATATGCAGTCTGCAAAAAACCCATTATAAATATAAACATGCATCTAGATTAAAATTAAAGGGATGGAGAAAGAAATCCCATACTAACACTTATCAACCCTCCCCCCACCCGCAGAATATCTACATTAATTTCAGACAGAGCAGACTTGAAGAGCAAGAAAAGTTGCCAGAGATAAAAAGGAACATTACATAAGGAAAAATGAGTCAATTCTCCAAGACATTACAATCCTAAATGTCTGTATGCACCTAAAAACAGAGCATAGAAATATGTGAGGGGAGAACTGACAGAACTGCAAGGAGAAACAGATGACTCCACTACTAAAACTGAAGATGTCAACACTCATTGATCAGAAATTGGCAGACTGAGCAGGCAGAAAATCAGTAAGAACATAGTTGAACTCCATAACACCATCAATCAACTGGATATAATGGACATCTACAGACTACTTTATCCAATAACAGAAAATTATACATTCTTCTCAAGCTGGCATGGAATATTAACCAAGATATCACATATTGGGCCATTAAATACACCTTAAAAATTTAAAGAATATGCATAACATACTGTCTACTCTCAGACCACAACAGAATTAAACTACAAATCAATAAAAGAAAGCTGGAAACCATCGAAATACATGGAGATTGAACAATACTCTTTTAAATAATATCTGGGCCAAAGAAGAAACCTAGGGAAATTATACAAGATTTTGAACCAACAAAAATGAAAAGATAGCTAATCAAAATATGTGGGATGTAGCCAAAGCAGTGATTATAGGGAAATTTATAACACTGAATGAATTAAGGTATTAGATTCTACATTAGAAAAGAAGAAATATCAGAGAGAGGATCCAAGATGGCTAAATGGTAACAGCTCTGGATTGCAGTTCCCAGCGGAAACACAGAGGGTGAGTGATCACCACATTTCCAAATGAATTTTTACTGCCCACGGACCAGGAGATTCCTGGGTGGAAAAGCACCATGAGTCTCCAGTGCAGCTGTTTCAGCCGACATAGCAGGTCTCCACACAAACACACACACAAATCCAGGTGCTATTTCAACTGGCCACTAGAACACCTGAGAGACAGAGTTGCCTGTTCAACTGAAAGAAACGGGCTGAAACAGGGAGCCAGGGGATTTGGCTCAGCTGGTCCCACCCTCACAAAGACCAGCAATCTGAAATGCTCTGGATTGAGAGTTTCACAGCAAGCACAGCTGGACCCAGGACGGTCCAGCTCTATTGGGGGGAAGGGTGTCTGCCATTACCGAGGCAGTCCACCACTACCGAGGCAGTCTGCCATTACTGAGGCAGTCCACCATTACTGAGGCAGTCGCCATTACTGAGACAATCCCCCATTACCGAGGCAGTCTGCCATTACTGAGGCAGTTCTAACTATACCCCTATAAACAAAACTGCAAGAAATTTCACACAGCAGCTGGGCAGAGCCCACATGGCTCAGCAACGCCTCTGCTGGCAGACTGTGACTAGGCTACCTCCTCGCTGGGCACGGCATCTCTGAAAAAAGGCAGCAGAATGACAGGAACTTACAAATAAAGCCCCACCTTCTCCGGACTGAGCACCTGGGAAAAAAAAAAGGCGGTTATGAGCTCTGCTGCAGCAGACTTAAATGTACCTGCCCAGCAGCTCTGAACAGAACAGCAGAGCTGACAGCTGAGCACTTGAGCTCCGATAAGGGACAGACTGTTACCTCAAGCAGCTCCCTGATCCCCATATAACCAAAAAGACACCTCATAAAGGAGAGCTCAGGCTGACATTTGGTGGGTATCCCTCTGGGACAAAGATAACAGAAGAAGAAACTGGCAGCAACCCTTACTATTCTGCAGCTGCTGCAGGTGATCCCCAGGCAAGCAGGGTCTGGAGTGGGCCTCCAGCAGTCCTACAGCAGGGGGCTCTGACTGTTAGAAGGAAAACTAAGAAACAGAAAGAAATAACTTCATCAGCAACAAAAAGGATATCCACTCAGAGACCCCCATCTCAAAGTCATCAACCACAAAGACCACAGGTAGATAAACCCACAAAGATGGGAAGAAACCAGTGCAAAAAGGATGAAAATACCCAAAACCAGAATGCCTCTCCTCCTCCCAGGGATCATAACTCCTCACCATCAAGAGAACAAGGCTGGATGGAGACTGAGTCAGATGAATTGACAGAAACAGGCTTCAGAAGGTGGGTAACAACAAACTTCTCTGAGCTAAAAGATCACGTTCTAACCCAATGCAAAGAAACTAAGAACCTTGAAAAAAGGTTTGACAAAATGCTAATGAAAATAAACAGCTTAGGAATATAAATGAATTGATGGAGCTGAAAAACACAACTTGAGAACTTTGTGAAGCATACACAAGTTTCAATAGCCGAATCGACCAAAGAGAAGAAAGGATATCAGAGATTGAAGATCAACTCAATGAAATAAAATGAGAAGGCAAGATTAGAGAAAAAAGACTAAAAAGAAATGAACAAAGCCTCCAAGAAATATGGGATATGTGAAAAGGCCTAATCTACATTTGATAGGTGTACCTGAAAGTGACGGAGAGAATGAATGCAAGCTGGAAAACACTCTTCAGGATATTATCCAGGAGAACTTCCCCAACCTAGCAAGGCAAGCCAACATTCAAGTCCAAGAAATACAGAGAACACCACAAAGATATTCCTCAAGAAGAGCAACCCCAAGGCACATAATCGTCAGATTCACCAGCGTTGAAAGGAAGGAGAAAATGCTAAGGGCAGCCAGAGAGAAAGGTCAGGTTACCCACAGAGGGAAGCCCATCAGACTCACAGCAGATATCTCAGCAGAAATGCTACAAGCCAGAAGAGAATGGGGGCAATATTCAACATCCTTAAAGAAAAGAACTTTCAACCTAGAATTTAATATCCAGCCAAACTAAGCTTCATAAGTGAAGGAGAAATAAAATCCTTTATGAACAAGCAATTGCTCAGAGATTTCATTACCACCAGGCCTGCTTTACAGGAGCTCCTGAAAGAAGCACTAAACATAGAAAGGAACAACCACTACCAGCCACTCCAAAAACATGCCAAATGGTAAAGAGCATCAACACAATGAAGAAACTGTGTCAACTAATGAGCAAAACAACCAGGTAGCATCAAAATGGCAGGATCAAATTCACACATAACAATATTAACCTTAAATGTAAATGGACTAACTGCCCGAATCAAAAGGCACAGACTGGCAAATTGGATAAAAAGTCAAAACCCATCAGTGTGCTGTATCCAGGAAACCCATCTCACGTGCAAGGATACACATAGGCTCAAAATAAAGGGATGGAGGAAGATCTACCAAGGAAATGGAGAGGGGGGGAAAAAAAAGCAGGAGTTGCAATCCTGTCTCTGATAAAATAGACTTTAAATGAACAAAGATCAAAAGAGACAAAGAAGGACATTACATTATGGTAAAAGGATCAATGCAACAAGAGCTAATGATCCTAAATATATATGCGCCCAATACAGGAGCACCCAGATACATAAAGCAAGTTCTTAATGACCTACAAAGAGACTTAGACTCCCACACAATAACAGTGAGAAACTTTAACACTCCACTGTCAATATTAGACAGATCAATGAGACAGAAAATTAACAAGGATATCCAGGACTTGAACTCAGACCTGGACCAAGCAAACCTAATAGACATTTACAGAACTCTCCCCGACAAATCCACAGAATATACATTCTTCTCGGCACCACATCACACCTACTCTAAAATTGACCACATAATTGGAAGTAAATCACTCCTCAGCAAATGCAATAGAATGGAAATCATAACAAACAGTCTCTCAGACCACAGTGCAATCAAATTATAACTCAGAATTCAGAAGCTATCTCAGAACTACATAACTTCATGGAAACGGAACAGCTGGCTCTTGAATGTTGACTGGATAAATGATGAAATGAAGGCAGAAATAAAGATGTTCTTCTCAACCAATGAGAATGAAGACATAACGTACCAGAATCTCTGGGACACATTTAAAGCAGTGTCTAGAGGAAAATTTATAGCAATAAATGTCCACATGAGAAGCAAGGAAAGATCTAAAATCGACACCTTATCATCAAAATTGAAAGAGCTAGAGGAGCAAGATCAAAAAAACTCAAAAGCTAGCAGAAGACAAGAAATAACTAAGATCAGAGCAGAACTGAAGGAGATAGAGACACAAAAAACCCTTCAGAAAAATCAATAAATCCAGGAGCTGTTTTTTTTTTGAAAAGATCAACAAAATAGACCACTCGCCAGATTAATAAAAAGAAAAGAGAGAAGAGTCAAATAGATGCAATAAAAAACGATAAAAATATATTGCCACATATTCCACAGAACTATAAACCACCATCAGAGATTACTACAAACAACTCTATGCACATAAACCAGTAAACCTGGAAGAAATGGATAAATTCCTGGACACTTGCATCTTCGCAAGCCTAAACCAGGAGAAGTTGAAACCCTGAATAGACCAATAACAAGGTCTGAAGCTGAGGCAGCAATTAAAAGCCTACCACCCAAAAAAAGCCCAGGTCCAGGTGGGTTCACAGCCAAATTCTACCAGACATACAAAGAGGATCTGGTGCCATTCCTTCTGAAACTATTCCAAACAATCCAAAAAGAGGGAATCCTTCCCAAATCATTTTATGAGACCAACATCATCCTGATACCAAAACTTGGCAGAGACTCAGCAAGAAAAGAAAACTTCAGGCCAATATCCACGATGAACATAGATGCAAAAATCTTCAATAAAATACTGGCAAACTGATTGCAACAGCACATCAAAAAGCTTATCTACCACGATCAAGTAGGCTTCATCCCGGTTATACAAGGCTTGTTCAACATATGCAAGTCTATAAATGAAATTCACCACATAAACAGAACCAAAGACAAAAACCATGATTATCTCAATAGATGCAGAGAAGGCCTTCGACAAAATTCAACAGCCCTTTATGCTAAAAACCCTCAATAAACTAGGTATTGATGGAAGGTATCTCAAAATAATAAAAGCTATTTACGACAAACCCACAGCCAATATCATACTGAATGGACAAAAACTGGAAGCATTCCCTTTGAAATCTGGCACTAGACAAGGATGCCCTCTCCTCTCTCACCACTACTATTCAATATAGTATTGGAAGTTCTAGCCAGAGCAATCAGGCAAGAAAAAAAATACAGGGTATTCAAATAGGAAAGGAGGAAGTCAAATCGTCTCTATTTGCAGACGACATGATTGTATATTTACAAGACCCCATCATCTCAGCCCAAAATCTCCTGAAACTGATAAGCAACTTCAGCAAAGTCTCAGGATACAAAATCAATGTGCAAAAATCACAGGTATTCCCACACACCAATAACAGACTTAAAGAGAGCCAAATTAAGAACGAACTGCCATTCACAATTACTGCAAAGAGAATAAAATCCCTAGGAATACAACTAACAAAGGATGTAAAGGACCTCTTCAAGGAGAACTACAAACCACTGCTCAACAAAATAAGAGAGGACACAAACAGAGGGAGAAACATTCCATGCTCATGGTTAGGAAGAATCAATATCATGAAAATGGCTATACTACCCAAAGTAATTTATAGATTCAACACTATCCCCATCAAGCTACCAATGACCTTCTTCACAGAACTGGAAAAAACCATCTTAAACTTCATATGGAACCAAAATAGAGCCTGCATGGCCAAGTCAATTCTAAACAAAAAGAACAAAGCTGGAGGCATCACGCTACCTGACTTCAGTCTATACTACAAGGCTACAGTAATCAAAATGGCGTGGTACTGATACCAAAACAGAGATATAGACCAATGGGACAGAACAGAGGCCTTGGAGGCAATGCCACACATCTGCAACCATCTGATCTTTGACAAACCTGACAAAAACAAGCAATGTGGAAAGGAGTCCCTGTTTAATAAATGGTGTTGGGAAAACTGGCTAGCCATGTGCAGAAAGCAGAAACTGGACCCCTTCCT
>CAUYLG010009655.1:0-18807 GCA_963573385.1 Cacajao melanocephalus
CCCCCCCCGACCGACACTGCAGGCCTGAGAGCCACAGAGCAAGCAGGGACGCAGAGTGAGGGAGTGGCCCGGCGGAGGGACCAGGGAAAGAGGGAGTGGCCCGGCGGAGGGACCAGGGAAAGAGGGAGTGGCCCGGCGGAGGGACCAGGGAAAGAGGGAGTGGCCCGGCGGAGGGACCAGGGAAAGGGGGAGTGGCCCGGCGGAGGGACAGGGAAAGGGGGAGTGGTCCGGCGGAGGGACGAGGGAAAGAGGAAGTGGCCTGGTAGGCCTCGCCCACCACAGCCTTCCATTTTGTGCCTGGCCCGCAAGGCTCCAAGACAGGACTCGCTGGCCGCCTGCCCCACTCCCTCACCGCTAAAGTGCATGAGAAACCGCCACACACCAAGCACTGCCAGAAGAAAACGCCTTCTCCTTATCTAGGTGTACAGGCAGACAGACAGGAACCGAACCTTGCCTCGGGACAAAAACCACAAGGACAGACAGGCTCCAAACACGCTTCCGGAAAGGCGACACTGGAGAGCTGCCCCGGCACCTCCCAGAGCAGAGCCGGTTCTCAACCAGCAAACCCGTGACAGTCACTCCTCTTTAAAGGACACAAAATACTCCTCGGCTTCCTCTGAGGGGCACAGCAGCCTCCTCAAAGTGCTCTCGGCACAGCACACAGGCGGGAATGCCCCCGCCGAGTAATTCCACAGAGTTCGGTTACAAAAGTACAGCAAGAGATGAGCAGCTCTCTGCGGCACTCTTTCCGAGGCCCTAACGCCTCATCACATGAGTGGCCAGCAGGGTTACAAAAAACAGTGAGGAAATGCTGCTGAAATCAACTGCGAAGCGCCGTATTTACCATGAGCGCCGATCCTCTCAGAGGCCCAGGGAAGGGCCGGGCTCAACCCCGAGGTCCGAGGTCTGCGGTCTGCGGGGCAGCAGGAGACCTGACTGAGGGCTGCAGAGTGGAGCTCCCATGCGTGCCAGGAGCGGCCACTCACCAGCTTACCCAGATGTGCACAGCGAAGTCAAGATGACCAACTAAAACTACACCTGAAGTCATTCTCACTACTTCTTTAAATATCAGAAGGGGCCAGGTGCAGTGGCTCACACATCTAATCCCAACACTTCGGGAGTCAGAGGCAAGGAGTTCAAGGCCAGCTGGGACAACATAAGGAGACCCCATCTCTACCAAAACTTTTAAAATTAGCCAGGCATGGTGGCGTGCATCTGTAGTCCCGGCTACACAGGAGGTTGAGGCAGGAGAATCACTTGAGCCCAGGAGTTGGAGGCTGCAGTGAGCCACTCACTTCAGCCTGGATGACAGGGCAAGACGCTGTCTCTTTAAAAAAAAAAAAAAAAAAAAAAATCAGAGAGGAAGTACGTGGCAGAAGAGAGGACCCAGGACCATCGACCCCCAACCCAGGGCAGCCCAGCAAGGCTGCTCAATCTCTTATGGCAAACAGGCCCCCCCATGAGGGCGCAGGCCTCAGACCCGCAATTCAAGGCTTCTTGAAAGAAAAAACTGCACTGTTGTCTTCTCTGGAAGTAAAGAGAACGCTGCAAAAACACGCTCAGCAACCCCCGCGTCACACCGAGGATCCTGGAGGACGGATGCTCCCGGCACCGGTCGGCAAGGGGCCTCTCAGGGCCGCCGCGGCATTTACCTGCGTCCAGGCGCTTTCCCGGGGACTCCTCCTCCACCTCGGAGTCTCCGCATGTGCTCCGCGACCTTTTCCTTGGCTGCAGAAGAGTCTCCAACCTCGGAAGGACTACAGACAAAAAGGTTTTGGTCCCTAGCTGAGGAGAAGTTGGCTGGGTTTCAGTGTTCTTGGCAGACTTTGGGGGGCTTACACTTTTCGATTTGCAGAAGAGAACAGAAGTGCGTCTGTTTACATCGCTTGCTGGCTCCGCCACCGCGGAGGCCGCCGCCGCCGGCACATCGCCACTACTGGCGCGGGTGGGCTCTGGAGGGCGTCCGCTTACCAGTGCGCTCTGAGTGCAAGTGCTATGTGATTCATTATCAAATGTGACTCTTTTGAAAAGTTTACTCTGCTCTGGGTTGAGTTCTACTGGTTTGAGGGTTGGTGGTTCTGAATTAGTCTCCGAGTTTGAAGGAAGAGGTAATGCATCTGATGGTTCAAGTTTAGGGGGAGATTTATCTCCTGAAAAAATTATAAATAAAGTGATTTTTGAAAACTGAAGATTATAAAATCTATTATAAAACTTACTATAAATGTGAAGTCCACCAAAACACTAATTCAGTTACGGAAACAACGCATCGCCCGTGCTATCTGCACGCGTGGGCCCGTGGGCTCAGGCCACATTGTGTGTGTTTCCCTAACGCCAAAGGCTGTGCCCCTGGTGCAGTGCCCAGGCGCACACTCACTCTCTGAAAACAACTGTGAAAGATTATTTCACATGCGCCCACAGTAAACACATCATTCGAGTTCACGACAGTTTCTGCAATCAACAATTCACTTACCTTGAGGAGGAAAAGGGTCTCACATAACTAAAGGGGCCTGAACGTGGCGTTCCCACAGAGCTCTACTGGGTCACAAGGTTAGCAAGTAAAAGGAAACAGACATTAAATCTCATCTCTGGTCAGGGTCTTCCAAGTCAAAAATGCAAAAAACAAAAACAAACCAAAAAACAGGGAGTCGTGAGTGACTGTGAATGATTCTCAAGAAAACCAGGGAAAAAAATCCCCACTCACCTCAGCACACGTAAGTCCGTGCCATGTTCCCAAATACTGTGATGGGAGCTTTTTTTAAAAAAAAAGATCTGACTTTTAAAAATAAAAAATGTCTTTGGAAAAAGGCTACTTTAACCTCTTTTTAAAGTCTTTTTGAAATTATAAAAACAAGAAGTCTGAAATGGTATGGCGCCAAGGTCAGGGGGACAGCCTGGGGCTGGTCTGAGGGGCTCTGCGCACTGCCCTGAGTCCCAGGGGCCGGACACACTCTGACACAAGGCTGACAGGGTGAGGCGATGCCGCACCAGGCCCAGCCACTGAGGCTTCTTTCCAAGTGGGACCGGTGCTGACAACAGGAAGCGTGACATGAAACCAAGAGCAACACTTTAATCCTTAGCATGTATTATCACTGGGTACAGTTTTCACTTCATTTATGCAAACCGTCCTAAAACCATCTGAAGTATGTATGGTTAATACCGTAATCCAAAAAGTCATTTTGAAAATAAAAAACTTCACAACTTAACAAGACTCAGAGCAAAGTTTTGAGACTGGTAGAAAAAAGTTCTCCCCAAGACTGGGCCCGTGACTCCAGGCAGCCGTGCTTTTGGCTGTGAGGGGCCTCTGATTCCAAACACACCCAGTGCCTTAGAGCACCGCACAGCCGACTCAAAACACGAGGAAAGCCTCGCTTCCACAAAGTGCCTCCCGTGCGGCCGGGAGCACAGCCTTGGGAACGCTGGGGCCCAAAACTCCTCCTCTTCCTGTCAACGTGGCCAACGGGCTTAAGAAAATGACTGTAGAACTCCTGGGAATGCTGGCCGAGGGGACTAGGCCATGCAGAGAAGGGCTGTGGAGGGGCTTCCTGTTCATGAGCATGCGCTGCTCCAGCGTCCCTGGTGCCTGTGCAGCAGCAGGAGGGGCTTTGGCACTGAGCCTGTGTGTCCTGGTGTGGCTGCTATCTGGCGGTCCTGGTGCAGCTGATGTCTGGGGGCACAGGGCCTGGCGCCTCACCTCACTTCCTGCCTCCTCTTCCACCTCCTGGCCTCCCCCTCCATTCTCGCCCTGATCATGACATTCAACTGCTCGCTGCAAGCAGCCAAGGCCAGCGGTCAACCCCAGCCTTGGCCTCTGTGGGTACAACAGCACCAGGCCAGTAGATGGCGCCTGAAGGAACCTCCTCCCAGCACCTCTTGAGGGACCCCCTTCTCCCCCATCTCCAGCCCACCGCCTCCACAGCCATCTAAGGGGCACCGTAGATCCCCATCTCCTGCTTCTGGCTCAACGGTCAGAACCACCACTCCTGGCTGGCAGCATCCCCACGACGTGCAGACGTCCTGCCTTGCGGCGGGCCCTCCCCCGCCATGATCCACACCCCCTCACCTCCAGCTCTTGGCCCAGCTAGGACGCCCCGTGTGGGACGCGTAACCATCTCCACGCTGCAGGGCCCTCACCATCCCGTGGCCTATCCCAAAGCAGGCCCCCGCAGCCCTGCCTCAGCCATGCATGCACCTCCGCCATGTACGCGCCACCCCATCCTCACTGCAGCCGCTCCATGTGCGGGCCAGGCTCCAGCCGCCAGCACAGGGTATAGGATGTGCTCCCGCAGCACTGACCAGAGGCACAGAGGAGGCCGTGGCCAGGAACAGAGGCTGCTAATGTCTGGATGCACCACCACCACCCCCAGCCAGGCCCCACAGGCCCCTGGGCCACTCGGTGCCTCAGTTTCCTCATCCATAAAATGAGAAAAACAGGACCTGAGCCCCCAGGCTCCACTGGCAGAACAGGCAAGCCCAACCCAGCCCTCGAGTGGAAATCTGACTGGAAGTTAACACACAAGAGTGAAAACTCTCGAAGCTCGCTGGCTGCTCACCATCTCCGGCTGTCACTTAACTGCACGTGAGAAAAGCTCAGAACACGCCCAATACCACTCGGGCATAAGACTCGCAGACCCCCATCAACTTATCAGGATCCTAGAATTCCGGTCCTGGAACTTGCCCATATTCTAAACAGCAAAATGGCTATCTAATCTAAACCAGCTACTCTAAGAAACTCTAAGACCTAGTTAAGTCTGCAAGAACAATTCTGCAATATTTTGCCCACCTGGCCACCCACCGTGTCAGTCAAAGGCTTCTGTATCGAAGCCACAAGACGCTTTAGAAAATCACAGCATAACACATGCAGACATTAGCTCACGAGCACCAACCACGCTGTCCCTCCACCGACCCTGCCTCGAGCCTCCATCCTTGGCAATCCTGAAGGGACAAAGCCGCATACACCGCACCTTCTACCCTGAGGGACACGCATCCCTTCCTGAGCACCACACACTCCACATGCTCAGCACCCGTGCACAACAGGAGGACCTCCACATGTGCACATCAAGGCCCACAGCTGCCCTGGACTAAAGGGGACGCCCAGAGCCTCTGGCAAGGGCATCACCATGAGTGGAAATCCCAAGGAGTCAAAATGTTCCTCCCACAGCCAGCCACCTGCACTGCCCTGCCTCACTGTGTCAGCAGACACCCACCTGAGCCAGGGTGGAGACCAGCCCCTGCGAGCTGCAGGTCGGTCCCCCAAGCTCATCAGGCACTCAAATCCCAGCTGTGGTGTGGCCTCCACCCAGATGACACGCAGCCCCAGGAAGTCAGCCCTGGCAGGGCTGGCTCACAGCAACAGCCTGAACCTCTGCCCCCAGCATACTGAGTCACGTCCACAGCGGAGCCTGCGGGAGGGCCTGTGCAAGGGGACAGAACAGGGTCAACCTCGAAGCCCAGGAGGCGTCTCCCGCCTTCAAACACCAGAGTCTCAGGGGCCTGGCACCCAACAGCTACAGCCTTGTCCAAGCGGCTTCAAACGGAGGCAATATAAACGTTACATACGTATTATTAAACTACGATTTAAGTGAGACTGCGTATTTGCCAGTGAAGAATTACTATCTTTTTCAGGTATGAAAATATTGTGGATATATTTAAGAAAAATGATGGAGAGGCTTTACTGCTTAAAACATGCTGGATGTTTAAATGTCTGATTCTTGGTTTTCATCCTATTCCAAGTATCATGAGTTCACGTTTCTATACCAACTAACGAGCATGCTTTTGGCTGTCTTCCCTACATCTGTGTGACTCCCTGTTCCAGTCTGGCGCTCAGCTCCCCCAGAGAACCCCATCTTCTCTAAGGAGCAGGACCCCACCTGCCGCGCCTGCCTCGCCTTGAAGTGGAGTTTCAGGCTGCTTGCTCTTGCCCACCCACCTCTCCCATCAGCTCCCAGGAAATGCCCTTTTCACGAATTTCATCACTGTAAACATCGGGTGTAACAGGTGATTCCAGGCCACCTGTGTCTCAGTCACATTATGTGTGCTTTCTTTACAAGGAAAAAAAATTAAAATAAAATTACCCCAGACCTAGAAAGCAACAAAAATGGTCTCCAAGGGCTCCTGCTAAGCACTAGGGGGTGTGAGGAGCCATGCTCACCACAGGGGAGGGCCAAGAAGCTCCAGCTGCGCAGGGTCCTCAGCCGTGCAACCCAGTGGCAGTGGAGGAAGCCACTAGCAAAACACTAAAAAGGTAACGTACTGCTCCACAGCGGAAATGGTACAACCGTGTGGGAAGAGAAGCGCCGGAAGCTGTTCTGAGAACGGTGAGTGCACCCACCAGCAACTTCCGTGAGGTTGAGTCAGGACTCAGTCCTCGGGGCACAGAAGACAAGGTCGGAAGGACAGTCCACCCAGAGGGAGGCCCACATGGCCAGAGGACGCCTCAGTGGGCTGCATGAAAGCAAAGGCCGCGAGACCAGGCAACGGCCCAGCCTGGACTCCTCAGCACAACGGGGCAGCCCAGGGCCCGGACAGTGTGGCTGCCAGAAGGTCCTAGGGGCAAACATTCCCCAGAAAAAACACGAGGCCCCCAAAGCAGAGGAGGGATCACGTGCTAACAGTAACAGCCTTTGAGAGCACAGAAAAGCAAGTGCTCACCTAGCGATAGAAAAGACTTTATTCTATGGACCTAACGTGACGGACACCAGCCCCAAAAGAGACATTTGAGAGTCTGGGTACTACACTGTGGTGAACGAAACAGAAGAACCCTAAAACAGAAAGAAAAACAGGCACAGAATGAGGACCAGGATGCATAAGAAATTCTCAGCTGTGTGCACAGGAGTAAGCTTCTAAGAGAAAGAAAAGCTCAATGGCTCTCAACCAAGCTGCCCAATGCAAAGCAGGACAGAAGGGGCAAAGCTCTGCAGACGGGGAGCCACATGAAGGTCAGGGGATGAAAAGGGCCCTGAGACCACGGGGCCCCGCTGACCTGTGTGGCATCCAACGTGAAGACACTGCATCACTCAGCACAGACGTCATAAGAGATGAACGTCTTTGTTTCAGAAAAAGAAAGAAAGAAAATTGTAGAACAATTCTGTCTTACTTCAATTGTTTGCTGTTCTTACTTGGATGTGCAGGGGAAAGGCAGGAAGACCACGAACCAGCCGCTAAAACTGTGGCGAGAGGGTCTGACCCCACTGTCTGCTCTGTGTAACCGAAGCATGTTAAGGGCAACTACAGAAACAGAGCAGAACACAGTGCCAGTGACTTTCTACCAACATCTCCAAAACCAATTTCATTTCAAAATTCCCCTTTCACCAAATATGAGACACGCCAGTTCTACCTCCTCACCCTGCCAACCTAGATGTACACAAACCATCGCTCGTAAACTCCCTCCTCACCACCCCAAGCCTACATTTGCCCTGGGTTTTGCCAGTTCTCCTACTGGCATTCTCAGTCATAAAAACATCTTTGTTGCCTGGACCTTTCCGCAGACGTTCACAGCAGCTGCCACCACCTCCCAACTGCTGCAAAGGAGCTGGCCTGCGACCCTCAGGACAGACAAGGCCTCTGCATGGCCCTCAGTTAGTTTCACCCTTCACAAAATCGGGGAGGAGCGTTTCAGTGATAATAATCTAAAACAGCCCTTTCAAAATGCTGCTGTTGATGACCTAGCGCATAATTAAATGGCCCTCCATCAATTTACAAAATACAACAAAAACATTTCTTGCTCTTCCATTCAAGGCTACCTTTACTTTTCAACATAATAAAAGATCTAAACCATTCTTTCCAAATAGTTGTTCAGGCCCGAGTTAAGAGAAAAATTTTATTCTGTGCCTTAAATTTTATCAACTAATTTATGTGAAAAAACAGACGGCACAAATTATAAGTCTGTTTAGAAAGAAACAACCGTTCAAGGTGGCTCACGCCTATAATCCCAGCACTTTGGGAGGCCGAAGTGGGCAGTTCACGAGGTCAGGAGATCAAGAACATCCTGGCCAACATGGTGAAACCCCATCTCTACTAAAAATACAAAAAAATTAGCTAGGCATAGTGGCGCATGCCTGTAATCCCAGCTACTTTGGGAGGCTGAGGCAGGGGAATCACTTGAACCCAGGAGGTGGAGGCTGCAGTGAGCTGAGATCACGCTACTGCACTCCAGCCTGGCAACAGAGCAAGATTCTGTATAAAAACTAAAAAATAAAAATAAAAAACGAAATCACCACCCCGTGGAAATAATATCAAGTGTTCAAGGCTTTGTGAATTTTGCGAAACTGGCGCAAACCCAAGCCTCCGTCACGCCGACGCTGCTGCCTGTGCCCAGGCCTGACGGCAGGAAAGCGGGACAGCCCTCACCACGGCTTACCTTCCTCGCCCGCCTCCAGCCCCCGCAGAGCTCCATCCTCTTCGAGGCCCTCAGAGCCTGGCCCCGCGGGCAGGGGCTGGCTGTGCTGCTGGCTCAGCTTGTTTCGGAGAAGGGCAATTTCCTTTTTGAGCAGCTTTGCCCGCTTGCTCCGGGAGCCGCTGGACTTCATAGCACAGGTGAGGTCGAGCGTGTCCAGCAGCTCTCTCAGCTGTTCCTCTAGGCCCAGGTGGGCTCTGTTGGCAGGGTCCAGCAACCTGTCCACTGAACCAAAGACACATGCTGTCAGTCACCAGATCCCACACACCTTCTGGGAATACATCACAGGTCCCTTCTTTCAAATAACCTTTGGCCAAGGCCCCGAGAGAGGCTGTTGGCAACGAGGCCCTCCCCTACACTCTGCACCCACGATGGGACTGCTGCTACAGAACACGCCGGGATCCTCCTGACGGAGAATTTCTAGTCCCACGACATGTCACCACAGAAGGGGCCATGTCCAGGTAACATTGCAACCTCTCCTGGACCACGACCCACTGACACTCCCTGGGCAGACAGCCCGACTACCTGAGCCCAGGCACAACACACGGACCCCAGAGAGAGGTGCATGCTCCACCAACCCAGCACAACACAGTGGGACCTGTGCTGATTCTACAGACAGAGGTGACGACTAGCGAATGTAACTGACTGAGGGCCACTGCACATCCTGAGTGGTGTCTTAGCTGAAGTCTTCAGACGTTGATCATTGTGTGATTTTATTAAACGGGTTGTAAAATTCACAGATCATTCCAAATTGCAGGCGTATTTACTACAAAGTCCCTAGAAACGTCACTTTCAGAAACACCAAAATTTATAAAGCACAAATTACCTTAAATAAGAGATGGCCAAGAAAAGAAACTGCTCCTCAGAGCTATCTGAAGGTAAAACCAGAGCGAGAGGAAGAGAGAAGACAAAAAACAAAGTAAGGCTGTCCAAAAACACATGAATTCTCTTTGTCTAGAAACAGGTGTTTTACTGAAAGCATCTGTCTTTTTGACTGAATAAATAAACCAACAGTAGAAACAAAACACCTAAATCAAAATAGTCTCTGTCAAGACTTGAATCCATAACATCATTCTGAACAAATGTCATAGATAATATTCAAAAATGTTCATAGAAAAACACCACGTCCTTTGAAACCCCAAAAAGAAAGCCTCGAAACATCCGCTTCTTTTTAAACAGAGACCCACGGCCTCCAGGTCTGTGGCTCGGGCTCCAGGCAATGGGAGGTGTCAGCTGTGCTGAGAAGAGCAACAGGTGCACCCTCAAGGCACACCATGGCCACTGGCTCACCTGTGAACTCCCAGATACTGAGAAACTAGCACTTCTCATCCTTAAATTTTTCCTTAACAAGAAACCTCGTGTGTAGAAATTCACTTAATGAACATGATCTGAAAGGCGCCAACACTCAAGAGGCCTCTACACCCGCTCACCTGGGAGCACAATGTGGCAGACGGAGGGGGGGGGCCCATACAGGGGAGCACACGAGCAGAGCCCTCTGGGCAAAGGACACTCCAGGCTGCTCAGACGACAGGGAGCACAGGTGTGATGCATCTTCCTGCTTTTAAGGGCAGGCAAGCAGCCTGTGCCCTGAGCAGCCAGTGCCAGGCACCAGGTGGGCATCTGAGAGCTGATGCAGGCAAGGCGTCCAAGCCAGAGAGTGAAGACTGTGGGGGGTGGGGGAAGCTTTCCCACAGTCACCAGAGGCTAGAGAAAGACATTCCAGGAGAGGCATGGGCCCATGGTGCCCTGGGCTCACTCTGAGGCGGCTCAACCCCAGCTTCTCTCAGATCCCCAGGGGATTCTTTCGGAAAAGGAGAGCTGATCTGACAGGCCTGGAGGGCACAGCTTCAGGGTGGGGTTCCAGCTCCGCCCGGTTCGCCAAGTTCCTATTTATTTTCTAAATTTCTCCAAGAAAACCGTGTTATTCTTAAAATCAGAAAATTGGAGACAAAGAATAAAAATATATTCCCATTCTTTTTTCTTTTCTTTTGTCTTGGAGACAGGGTCTCACTCTGTCGCCCAGGCTGGAGTGCAGTGGCACAATTTCTGCTCACTGCATCCTCCACCTCCCGGGTTCAAGTGATTCTCCTGCCTCAGCCTCCCAAGTTGCTGGGATTACAGACATGTGCCACCACGCCCGGCTGATTTTTTGTATTTGTGGTAGAGACAAGGTTTCCCCATGTCGGCCAGGCTGGTCTCGATCTCCCACCCTTAAGTGATCCGCCCACCTCAGCCTCCCAGTGTTGCGATTACAGGCGTGAGCCACTGCACCTACCCCTATTCCCAGTCTTCAAAGGCAAGTACAGCCCATCTCCAAACCCAGGGGAAGCAGGGAGCCCAGCGCTACTGCCATGAGGGGAACAGAGGGCAAGGTGATGATGGTCCAGCTTGGCTGAACTCCACGATGGCGGGAACGTGGAGGAGAGGAAGAGGGCCAGGCCTCACCACAGAAGAACCGACCTGGTGCGGGTCAGTGATTCTTCCGGAGAAACCATAGGCCAAGAAATCAGGGATATGGGACCTTCAGATAAATGAGCCAAACACTCTGTGATTTCTGCTCAGTTTGTGGTTCAGAGCTGGAGCTCTGAGGCACTCCAGCAACCCCTCTGGGCAGGGCACACCCTTCAGCAGACAATCCCAGAGGAGTGACAAGCAGGGTGCAGGGGACAGCCCTGGTTCCCAAGGACCGGTCTAGAGAAGTGTGCAGGTGACTGCTCACGGCTGCAGCGCGTGCCTGGGCAACCGAGAAGCGCCAGCCCAGGCTGGAGTCCAGGCAGGCCGCAGACACACTCCCAGAGCCCTTTCTGCAACACGCGCAAACCACGAAGTCAAACCGGAAGCAAAGCCAGAGTTCCTCCGGCTCCACGCCACCCTAGGAAGCTGCCCAAGGCCTACTCTGGATGCACACCCCCAACTAAGCTGCTTTCTGGGTCTGCCTCACTGAGGACGAGCCGTAGGGAGCCACAGACACAGGGGTCCTCTTGGTGGGCACCCAAAACGCAGCCGGTCTGAAGTAAGAGATACTGGGTATAAAATAGACATCATACGGCAAAAAGAGTGAAAAGCTTATATACCCTCAGTAATGTTCACACTGACTCCATGTTGAAACCAATTCTTCCATATACTAAAATAAATTCCACCTGCTTCTTTTCCATTTTTCAGTGAGGCTACCAGCAAATGTAAATGATGTATGTGGTTGCACGCTCCTCCTCCTGGGCCATGCTGATGCAGAGCTGGCAACGCAAGGCAGGGAGAGTCTGCCAGGAAGGGCAACTTCCAGCTCCTTCGGACACGGCGCCAGTTCTTACCGTCTTCCCAGGAGAAAGGCCGCCGGGACACCGCAGCAGGCCTCTCAGGTAGGTGCATCCCCGAGGCCTCTTCCAAGCCGATGCTGTCCACCTCGCGCCGGGCCTGCCTCAGAACAACACCTCCCTGATCGCGCAGCCTCACCGCGGCTCTATAGAACACGGTGTCCCTGGCATTGTACTTCATGCAGTTATCTATAATGAGATCAAAATCCTCCTCAAACTCATGGAGGTTTTTATACCCTTGAGCTTCTAAGCGTTTCCTCATTGTGGCAAAGTCCATGGGATGTTTAATGTGATCCAAATAATCTGGTACCTAATTTTAGGGAGGAAAAAGAATCATTTACAAACTAAAACAGGATATGTTTATTCTATATTTATTATTCCACGTAACCCACAAACCCATCCTATCTGAGAGCCACACACACACATGCTCATGGTACAGACACAAGACCCAAGTCCTGAAGGGACCTTCCTGACCCAGCTCCTTTAGCTACAGCACACTGGAGGGTGCCGGCTGGGTGCCACCACAGCTCAGGGGACTCTCACCCACTGCACTACCAATATTTCACAATGAAATGCACCACTTTAAAAATTTTAAAATATCTTAATGTATTTTTTTGCAGGTAAAAAAATTAAAAAGAAAAACATAAGTTAAATAAAATGAGAATTAAGAACATGAGGGGCATACTCTAGCCAGTCACACAGCAGCACAAATCCACAGTCCCACGTGCCACAGGACACACAAGCGCTGCAGACACCCACCTCCTTCAGACTCACGGGCTGCGCGAAGATCCTGGCAGGGTCCTTGTCCTGCAGCTGGTCCAGCACCGAGCGCAGCAGCACCGTCAGCGGGGTCAGCCGCAGCTCCATGGCCACTTGCTCCACCTTTACCTGGGGGGCCCAGCAGAGCCTCAGCTTTAGGGAACCCCACAGTCTCAGACCACCACGCACCCCACAGCCGCAAGCAGCTCCCACAGGCCCCGACTTCTGTCAAAGAACAAGTCAATGCAGCCTCCACTTAGGCCCCTGCACCCATGGCACACAGGCACCTGACCTGGGCTGAGTGAGGCGCTGCCGTGGGCCAGAACCCACAGGGTGCAGCCCACCCTCTGCAGGAGCTGCCAGCATCGCCCACCCCCCAGGGCCGGGCCCCACCTGCTCCCGCTTGAGCTTCTCCCGCTTGCGCAGCAGCTCGATCAGCAGGCGGGCCCGCTCCAGGTCGTGCCGCAGCCGCTGCCAGTACTTCAGCTTCTCTTTGGCAGCCTTCACCTCCTCGTCGTTCTCTCTCTGAGAACAGTGAACGCTTCCGTCAGTCAAACCCAGAGGCTCCTCCTGCAAAAGGTCTCAGACACCGTGCAGGTGAGACCCCAGGAGGCATCCACAGCATGGCTCCTGCAGGCCCATCCTGGGGAGGACAACAGACCCACCCTCACTAGACAGCCCCTGAGACAGCGCTAGGACAGAGGAGACGGAGGGACGGCCAGGCCACAGTGAGCAGGGAGCTGGCTCCAGTGCATAGGTTCCGCCCTCCAGAGGACAGAGGTCTCCACAAGCTGGCAGGGAGGGGCCTTCCCAGAACCAGAAAGGTCCACAGAGGTGGGGCCAGGACAGAACAGGGGAACCTCGAGGACTCACCCCCAGCACGCCTGGGAATGGAGGGAGCAGCTAGGAAGAAACAAGGTGCACAGAAAACAACATGCTGGGCCCATCCTGCCTTGGATGGAGCGTGACGGGGGCCTGGTACATGGCCGACCTGCTGCCCTGCTCTGCACAGTGCCTCCATCCTGACGCACGTCCCCCCACAGCCATCCCCATCGACAGCACCTGCTCCTTTCTCAGTGGACAGAAGGGTGTGCCAGACAGCACAGGCCGCCAGCCTCACCAGCAGCCCACATCCACACCAGGGTGATTGGAAAAAAACTGGAGCCCTGCAAAGGCCATGACATAGGCGGGCGCAGGAGAGGAGGCTGCCTGCCTGAGTCTGCCCTCAGCCCTGTCCTCACCGTGTCCCCAGGCCTGGCCACATGGGGCCTGCTCGTCACAGTGCCAGGGCACCCTGACCCTACCTCAAAGCGGAGAAGAAGTAACAAGTGAGTGGGCCTGAGCAGGCCCCCGATGCCTATCGTCCTCCACAGCTGCAGGACACACGCGCCCCGACAGCCTGAGGCCAGCCGTAACCATCAGTTTCAGGAACATACTAGCCCTGGGACCCTCCTCTCCCCCAACGCCTCTGTCCCTGGGTTCCCACCCGCCCACCTCAGGGTGCCATCACAGCTTTTTAAAGAACTGAGGGTGTGAAGGCAAAGACTGGTGGACTACAAGATGCAAGGACCCCGAACTCCAAACTGCTTGCAAAGGGAGGCTCAAGGAGGGAGGCCAGGCCTCTCCATGGTGAAGGGGAGCGGAGCTGGCATCCCCCACAGTGAGGCTCTCTGGGCGAGGCTAACAGTAACAAGGTCCACATCAACTCAAACAAAGGCCAGAAAATCAGGCTAGGAAAACCTAGCTCCCCGGAGCCTCTCAATATTGCCTGTCCCTCAACTTGCAACCAACACATCCAAAAACTTTGGCCAAAAGGACATTTGGCCTGGGAATCTGTTACGAAGCGGGAGAAATCTAATCACTAGCAAGCCCTGTGTCACACACTGGCTGCTAAGCAAACTTACTATCTGCTCCTCAGCCTGGTTTAATAAGAAACACCACCGGAAGGCAGGGGCCTCCGACAGCACCTGGGCCCTGAGCCCGGCCGGCCTCCTGCATGCAACGACTTGGCCAGCAAAGGTCCCATGACACACATAGCCTCATCCGCTCAGAAGGACCAAGGTTCCTTACTCGGCTCTGAAGTGGTCGGTATTTTCCACGTAAAAATCAACATCACAAGGCTCCATGAGGTAGGATAGAAGTGAAGGAGAAGAACTCAGGCATCCCCACTGACGGGAAGAAGCACCGAGAGCCTCCGCGTCCGTTCTAGACACATGGGGGAGACAAAGGGCAGGGCTGGGGGACGGTGAGGACTGGCTGGGTCAGTTTAAAATCCCTCTGCGGGGAGGCACAGGCCAGCTCCTTTGTGGGATGAGGGCCCACAACATTAGAGTGGCTGGTCTCACCCTCATCGGCCCCAGGCCTCCTGGCAACAGCACCCGCCTCCTGCCACTGAGCCCAACTACACCAGCAGGTGCATGGGACTGGCAGAGGCCGCGCATGCAGCACAGCAGGGACAATGTGGCCAGCAGCGCCCAACCTGCCCTAGGACGGACAATCGGAAAGCTGGAGGATGTACTCCCAGGACAGGAAGGATGGGCCACAGAAGCAGGAGCCGCAGTGCGATGCCACCATCATATGCACAAACTGCCCTCGTGCTCCCTTCGGCCTTCAGCAGCTGCCGTCCACACCAGCATGAAACCCAGGGCCCTGCGTGCACAGCCTGCACAGACCAGCCGTGGCAGCAGCAGCCTTGGCACCTGCTGGCCTCTGAGAGACCCCGTCCAGTTCATCCACCTACCCCCACCACAAAGTCTTCTCCCAGGGCCAGGATGGGACAAGCGCACAGAGACACAGGGGAATCAAACACATCAGGCACTTCCACAGCTTCAAAACCATGCAGCCACACCATGCCGTGGCCATCCCTGGCCAGGAGAAGGCGGAAGCACAGTCTCTTCCGACAACTCGTCCACACAGAGGCAGGTTTCCTGGCTCTCCACGCCAACTGCTATGCTAAGACTCAAGTCCAGCCAGCTCCTTCTGCTCCTTCCCAGACATCCTCAGGAAGCCACCCCCTCTGCCACGAGAGATGCTTCTGGCTGTGCTGCGGGGATGTTCTCTTCTTATAAACATATTCTACACACAATGGGACGTGAGGCCCAACAGGCAATGGGGCAGCAGTGGAGGCAGGGTTCCCAGGCTCCAGCAGGTCACCTCTTCCCTGCAACCCTCCCCTTCCCTTGCCTGGCTCCACCACACCCCAGGCCACCCCCAGCTACTCAGGTCCCCGTAGGCCCTGCCCACTGGCCCACATGTCCTGCCACTGCAGGGATCCTGGCCCTCATGTCCCAGCTCCTGACAGTAGAAGTGATGAGTCCCACAGCTGGACATTCCCCCGTCTGGCCACATCCACACCCACTTTCCATGGAATCTGCCCTTCATGGCTCCTCGGTGGCTTATCTGGAGTCCTGTCCAGCCCCAAGATGAGACACAAGATCCAAATCCTCAATTGCTCTTCCTAAAACCCAGCGGCTCCTCAGTAGGCAGCGTGGGCAGAGGGCGCCCACTGCAAGTCCTGGGCTGTGTACAGAGCCACCTGTGTTTTCAGTTTACTTCTGTGCATCTCACAGAAGCTACTTCACTTTGCAAACCCATTTTTTCAGAACTGTTTCACAACATCGGCTGAGTCTATAGCTCAAACCTACCACTAAAATCTAAGAGTTGGGTTTGTTCTTTTAAAAGGAGAAGCCTGGTCTTCCCTCCCACTCTCTCAGCTCTCTCCAGCCCTGCCCACCCCACCACAGTCCAAGCTCAACCAGCCTTCAGGGCAAGGCCCTTAAACAAATCACTCCTCCCATATTTCCAAAACCCACACTCTAGGCCCAGCACACAGACCCCACCCACATGGCCCAGGGCTCACTGAGTCCCACTCCTGCTGTCCCCAGCCTGGAGGCCCATGCAGCCACAGCAGTAACACATCCCTAGGCATCCCCAGTCCCCAGAGCTGGCCACTGCCCGTCAGCAGGTGTGCAGGCAGGGTGGGGAGGCGCATGGGGAGCACAGCTGAAAATGGAAGAAACACCCAGCAACAGGCAGGGATGAGAGTCACCCCCACAGTCGTGGATCCAGAGCCCAGGGTACACCTAATTCCCCCTACAGCTCCAGGGCTGGACGAGACTGAGGCTTCCCAATGGGGAACCTGGGCCCAGGGGCCAGGGCCACATCCAGCCTGCACCAGGTGCCCTCTCCTGGAGGGCGAGGGTGAGAGAGGTGGAGAGACTGCGGGGGCTGCGAGCCACGTACCTGCTGTGAGCTTCGCTGAGACTGCAGGCTGGACTGGAGCCGCCGCAGCAAGGGGGCGCCGTTCCTGGACAGCCGCTTGAGCAGCCAGTAGCTGTGGGCTCGCTCCACAAACTGCTTCTTCCGCTGAATGGCCACCTGATTCGCAATCCTATTTAACCTAAAACACAGACACTCGG
This sequence comes from Cacajao melanocephalus, assembly GCA_963573385.1. NCBI lineage: Eukaryota > Metazoa > Chordata > Mammalia > Primates > Pitheciidae > Cacajao > Cacajao melanocephalus. The sequence continues at coordinate 16,881 of CAUYLG010009655.1, forward strand.
AGTTTACCTTTGAAGCAGGGCATTAAAATGTTTCATCACAGATGCTAGAAATGGCAGTGTTACTGCTAGGAAAACCATGTGTTCATACTTTTTCTCCCTAAGCCATGACACGTGCAATTTCTACTATCCCTAGTGCTGCTACAACAAAGTTCATGATCTCCAACTATTTGAAGAATTCATCCACTTTTTAGGTAGGGTGCAGTGGCTCATGCCTATAATCCCAGCACTTTGGGAGGTCGAGGTGGGAGGATCACTTAAGGTCAGGAGTTTGAGACCAGCCTGGCCAACATAGCGAAATCCCGTCTCTACCAAAACTGCAAAAAAATTAGCTGGGTGTGGTGGTGCACATCTGTAATCCCAGCTACTTGGGAGGCTGAGGCACGAGAATCACTTACATCTGGGAGGCAGAAGTTGCAGTGAGCCAAAACTGCACCACTGCACTCCAGCCTGGGCAAAAGAGCAAGACTCTGACTCAAAAAAAAAAAAGAAAAAAGATTTTTCATTCAGTACAATATTTATCAGATTAAACATCCAAAAAGAAAACATACTAAGCAAAGCCTTCAACAGTTTTCATTCTTTCCATGTGACGCCACCTGCACACAAGCTGACTTCAACCACATCTATGTCAGTGGGCCCAAAACCCTCAACTCCCCCATCCACTGGGACGCCATGGGAGAGGTGGCCACTGGTCCCCCACATCACCTCCAAGAGGAGACAGCTCAAGATATAAGCCACTGACGGGTGTTGTTTTACTGCGCTCACTAAAATGATATCAGGCATTTTCAAGTCTTGCAAGAAATGCAAAGTGCTGCCCTTGAGGGCACATGGAGCCCTCCAGGAGCCACCAAGATCCTCAGTGCCTCTCACAATGCCACCTCTTCTGGCAGGGCCTGGTGCAAGTGTGGGGCCTGCAGAACACCCACTAGACCCAGAACTGATCAAGAGGTACCTCCCTCACATGGAACCCAACTGAGGAAATTTGCCAGATCCGCCCATTACCAAGAGCTCCCGTGCAGATGTGGAGCCCATGCTAAAACAATTCTGCCCACCACTCCAAGGGCAGTCTGCATGCTCAGGACACCACATGCCTGCCCTGAAACACATCCTTGGCAAGGACAGCCGATGGAAGAAAGCCAGAGGTGGGGGGGCTGTCAGCAGGTGCACTGAGATGCTGGGCTCTGACCACAGCCCTAGGAGGCTCCTCTTCTACAGGCTGGGCTGGGCTGGACCTGGTCACCTCATGGGCTGCTGTTTTGGGAGCAGTTTGTTTTTGCCACTTTGGACTGAGGCAAACTGTGTACAGTAAATAGCACAACACTTAACTCTTCTGGTTCAGTGAGTCTGTTTTTTTTCCTTTGAGACAAAGTCTCACTCTGTCGCCCAGGCTGGAGTGCAGTGGCTTGCGATCAAGCCACTGAAACCTCCGCCTCCTGGGTGCAAGCCATTCTCCTGCCTCAGTCTCCCAAGTAGCTGGGACTACGGGTGCCCGCCACCACACCCGGCTAACTTTTTTATTTTCAGCAGAGACTGGGTTTCACCATGTTAGCCAGGCTGGTCTGAAACTCCTGACCTCAGGTGATCTGTTGCCTCGGCCTCCCAAAGTGCTGGAATTACAGGCGTGAGCCACCTTGCTCAGTCTCAGTGAGTCCTACGGGAATGCAGATGTTTCAACATATATGTACACCCTCAGGGTATTTTAATGACCAACTGAGGCAATATAGACGTAAGTACTTTTAACAATTTGAAGATCCAAAGAAATGCTGTTTGGCAATACACTCATAAAGAAAAGAGGCCGCGCCAGGCGCAGTGGCTCACGCCTATCATCCCAGCACTTTGGGAGGCCGAGGTGGGCAGATCATGAGGTCAAGAGATCGAGACCATCCTGGCCAACATGGTGAAACCCCGTCTCTACTAAAAATACAAAAAT
>CAUYLG010009656.1:0-12813 GCA_963573385.1 Cacajao melanocephalus
TGGGGCCCTCGTAATGGAGATTGCTGATTTATACAACAAACCACAGAGGTCTCTTTTCCACCTTTTGCCAAATGAGGATAAAACCTGAAGTGTGCAGTCTGAAATCCAGAAGGGAGTCATCACCAGATCTCCACCATGCTGACACCCTGATCTCAAATTTCCAGCCTCTAGAAGTGTGAGAAATTAAGTCCTTTTGTCTATAAGCTGCCTAGTTTATGGTTCCTTGGTACAGCAGTTCTGAACAAATACATAAGTGATACCCTATTCCGTATTCCACTGGACAGAAGCTGAATTTATGCCCCTAAACTGTTAAAAAATGACTTAAAAATTGGGTTTTCAGAATGAAAGATAAAATAGATTATATTAGAGACAGGGTCTCCCTCTGTCACCCAACCTGAAGCACAGTGACAGAGTGGTATAATCATGGCTCATTACAGCCTCAAACTCTTGGGCTTAAATAATACCCCCAACTCAGTTTCCTGTGCCACCATGCCTAGCTAGCTGATTTTAACTTTTTTTTATAGAGAAGGAGCCTCGTTATGCTGCCCAGGCTAGTCTCAAACTCGTAGTCCCAAGCAATTCCCTCAACTCAGCCTCTCAAAGCACTGAGATTAAAGGCATAAGCCACATGTGAAAATTTATTTTCAAATTTTTAAAAAATCTGAAAATAAAAAATCAATAACTCTGCCAAATTAAAAACAAAACAAAACAAAACAAAAAAACCCAATAGTTTCCAGGTCTTAAATAAAGACAATTCTGTGTCACAAAGAATGACAAAAGATTATTTAGCTGTTCAAATGATTTACATATATTTAAAAGAAGCAGAGATAAAAGGTACATATAGATGTTTTCCAGGCCATTCATTGTGGTTCATACCTGTAATCCTAGCATTTGAGGAGACCAAGGCAGGAGGATCTCTTGAAGTCAAATGTTTGAGTGCAGTACAGGCAACATGGTGAGACCCTGCCACTATAAAAACTAAAAATAAAGTTGGCCAGGCACGGTGGCACAAGTCTTTAATCACAGCACTTTGGGAAACTGAAGTGGTAAGATAACAAGGTCAGGAGTTCAAGACCACCCTGGCCAACATGGTGAAACTCTGTCTCTACTACTACTACTACTAATAATAATAAATTTGCTGGATGTGGTGGTGTATGCCTATAATCCCAGCTACTCAGGAGGCTAGGCAGGAGATTGCTTGAACCTGGTAGGCAGAGGTTGCAGTGAACCGAGATCATGTCACTGCACTCTAGCCTGGGCCACAGAGCAAGACTCTGTCTCAAAAAATAAAAATAAAGTTAGCCAGGCATAGTGGTGAGTGCCTATAGTTATAGGTAATTGAGAGTCTGAGGAAGGAGGACTGCTCAAGCCCAAGAGTTTAAGGTTACAGTGAGCAATGATTATGCCATTGTACTTCAGGCTAAGCCAAAGAGTGAAACTCTGTCTTACAAAGTTAATAATAAAAGTTTTCCAAATTATATTGTTTAAGAAAAGGGAAAAGAAAAAATCTTTTCTTATTTTCAAGTGGGAGACTAGAGCCTCTCATTTGTAATTTGTATTTGCTTCTGTGAAAGCTAGGTCTAGACTTGTGGTCTTGAACTATGGGACATGTGAATTCTAGTAGGTGCTGCATTCAGGCAACTGAGAGGTGGCCTTGGGCACACTGTGTGCATGTGAAAAAAGGGTTTGTGGGGAACTAAAAGGCAAAAGAGGGGAAAGTGCCATTAAGAACCCACAAGTGGGAGACAGTACAGTGTTGGTGGAAAGACTGTTTCACGCTACAGATACTGACCCAGGTGAGGCTTTGCTCTGACTTATTTCTGTGTCCATCTGACTTATTTCTGTGTCCATGCAGGAAAATGAGATTATAATCAGGTGACACAGAAGCCTGGGTTGATTAAAAAAAAAAGCAGGTTGCCACTACAGATTCAGTGTCTGAGGTAGAGTATATGCCAGGAGTCTTGTAGGCACATGTGTGGGTTTTTGGTGGGAAAGTCTAGGAGGAAAGATGCCATGGACAAAAATCTTGATGGTGAAGCCTTGTCTTGGGAGGGGCTTGACCACATCAACATTCAGTGGGTATGATCAGAGGGAGTGAAAACCATGTGGTGGCTGCAAGTTGACAGAAGGGCAGAGGGCATCTGTTTTCAGAACTTTTTCACTCAAAGTCTTCAGTCCTTCTTACTCTGTGAGAGCACCTGGATCAGAGGGAAATGCATGGTGTAGTAGTCTGTGTGCAGAGCAGAGCCTACCTTCCCTGAGACACTTGGAGTCTCTCTGCAGCCCAAGCCCCAGCAATGTCTTTCTTCTTACACCACTTTTGACACCAAATGTGTAAAGTTTCCTGAAAACCAACTGATTCTCCAACACACACTTTTTGCCCAAAAATTCAATTCTGACACAACTTAGAGTTTGCATAGACCTCATAAATTCAGGGCTCAGTTCCACATCACCGCTCTCCCTATAGAGGTGAGTCACATGTCCCAGAAACCCATCTATAATTTTGAGCTATTACCTATAAATCTGAGACTCCCATGAACCTCTGTTCAGGTTAAATAATCTGATAGGGATATTTTTTAAAAAACTCTCAACAAATAACTCCAATTATATTTACTAGTTTATTATAAAAATACAACTCAGAAACAGACAAATGGAAGAGATGTCTAGGGCAAGGGACAGTTGTGGGGGAAGGTAGTCCTGGAAATGTCTGTAATTAAAGAAATTCCCACATCACTTTTGTTCTCCAAGAACAGCTTAATGAAGAGAAATGTGCTTCTCATTATGACTTAGAAGATGTTCCCCACTCCTTTCTTTCTTTCTTTTTTAACCTATCACAAAGATAGACACAAATTGAAAATTTCCACTTTTAAAAATAAACAACCAGGTAAGTAATTTAGTCTTCAGTGGTCAAAACAGAGTACTTGTCAATAATACTTTGCTGGTTTCTCTTCTTCCCACCAGCCCCTGAGGTTTGACCCACCCACAGCCTGAGCCAGCCTACAACCCCTATTTCTGCATACCTCTCCTGAGAACAGGCTGACTTCAAGGTGAAACATTCTCTTGTCTGGGATCTGATTTTGCTACCCTCCATCCTGTGCTTCCTTTTCAACTTTTTTTGGAAACTAGTTTTCTCCTCCCTATGAAATAAAGCTCTTTTCCACCTAACATTTGAGATCCTCGAAGATCTTATCATTTGTACTTTTTTTTTTGTTGCAATACTTCTTAAGTAACATCTTTGTAAGTCCCAGTTAGTTTTATTTGACAAAGTCTAGAAACAGTCTCAGAACAATAACAATTTTATTCTAGAAAGGAACTCCCAGCATTTATTCATTGCATCTGCCTATGAAATTCCAGATTACCAAGGCTCTATATCTTCTGGCAGTGAAAAATTCTTCCATGGTTGGTGTGAGCAGGCTGGGTGGGACACCTCCAGGGCAGACCTTCAGGGAGAATTAATTGGGCCTTCAGTGACCCACTTTTGTAGGCTAAAGACTGGCCTCAGCTTTCAGTCAATGGGCTAAGACTTCTACTTCCTAGTTGAGGTCATTCACTTAATTTTCAATTTAAAAAATACTTTGTGTTTAAAGAATCTAGCAAAAATTATTCAAATCTAAGGTTTAAAAGAAAGAAAATTACAAGGGGCTTACATCTTATACCTCAAGAAGAAACACCAAAGTATCTATTGCTTTCAGAAAATAAACATGTAATGTAATTATTTCTATAACAAATCATTTAGTAAACCATAATATGTGAACACTTCCAGGAGGTGCCAAGTCTCAGCTCCTAAAACTTAGCATTACCCTCAAACATCCAGATAGTGGCATACATAGCAGAGACATTCACTTTCACAAGTTCTCTATTTTGAAAAAAAGAACAACTGATGTGATAAATTTATGTAATTTGACAATTACTCTACTGCACGTGCTTGTGGATATATATTCATTTCATACCACCATAGTGGAAAAGAGACTATCTTTATTCCTGGTAGCGGGAAAGAGACTATCTTTATGCCTGGTAGCATTTCCAACACTAAGCTCTTAGATTCTGCTTGAAATCACCTCTCAAACAAACAAAAAACAAACCTAGAAAACTTAATACACTCATTCTGCTAAAGAAATTGGTAAGAATTTTTAACAAATGAAATATATTACTACTTATTTTTTCAAAATTTATCAACTTAATGTACTTTATAAATATTATCTTTTCAAGCTCTACTGATAAAATGTAATTTACAGTTAGTTAAAAACTGAAGTTAAAATAAGTATGAAAATTGTTTTAAGGTGACAAAATTAGGAGGTGACAATACTGATTGAAACACAGACATATTTGACTCAAGTGTCACATCAAGCCATTTTATCACTTGGAACATTTTCCCTGCTCCCATCTGGCTCAGTGAAGTGGGCCATGTCAATTTAACCAAGAGCCACTGTGCTGTACTCCACTGTATCACTGAGGTGCATTTTGCTTTGCAGGTTTTTGCACTGCCTCATGGAATTGCATTTTTCTTGTCCTTTGAAATATTTTCTCTCCCTTCACCAGTCTGAGAAATATTTTCCTGAACACCACTATTCAATTGTCTGGCCAGCAATGTGTCTCTAAGGAATGGAAACTAAGGGTTGGGGTAAGAAAATCTTAATGTCCTCATGAGTGTGCTTTTAGAAGAAGGGTATACCTGAAGATTGCTTCCAGGCAAAATGCATTCAACCGATCCACAAAGAGGCTGCATTCCCATACCTTGGGCTGTTTCTTGAGAGGAGATGACCCAAGGGATACTATTTAGCAGGCACTTCAGGAGGCATGGCCACTGTTGGCATCTTGGGAAATCCTCAATTTTTAAAACTCAAAAGTAGGAAAATAACACAGGATAGCTGAGGATGTATTGCCCTGTGAAGTTTCCAAAGTAAAACCTCAACCCAAAGACATTCTGATGAGGGGTCTGTGCCAAGGGAAGATTAAAGGAAGGCGCATGAAGGTTTTCTGTTTTCTTTCCTTTTTTCTTTTTTTCTACGGTCTAATATCAGGGGATTAAAACCATGCTATTTACTGTATTGAGGTAAAAATTAAAAGGCCTAGCTGGCTAACCCAAATGTTTAAACATAAATAAATAACTTGGAACGTTAATATACACCTGATGATGTCCTCATCAAACATGTTCCACGTTAAAATAAAACATTACTATTATTCTGAAATATTAATGTAGGATTATTATGCAAATATGTCCTATTTAAATTTTTATTTCTGTATAACATGTATACAGAAATATATGCACAAAACATTTATGGAACACTTGATGAATTATTACAAAATAAATACACTTGTGTAACCAAGAAATGGAATTAGACTTGTTCATACCCCTGACACTTTCTTTTTTTCTTCCCAAAGGTAACCAAGATCTTTTTTTTTTTTAAGATGGAGTTTCACCATGATGGCCAGGCTAGTCTTGAACTCCTGACTTCAGGTGATCCACCCACCTCGACCTCCCAAAGTGCTAGGATTACAGGCGTGAGCCACCTCGGCCAGCCAGGTAACCAAGATCTTAACAGCCAAGTGTAGATCAACTTGGTCTTTTTTTTTTTTCTTTCTGGAGACAGAGTCTTGTTCTGTTGCCCAGGCTGGAGTGCGATGGTGCTATTTCGGCTCACTGCAACTTCTACCTTAATTCCCCTGTCTCAGCCTCCTGAGTAGCTGGGATTACAGGTGCCCACTCCTATGCCCTGGCTAATTTTTGTATTTTTAGTAGAGACTGGGTTTCACTATCCCCCCACCTCGGACTCCCGAAGTGCTGGGTTTACAGGTGTGAACCACCACACCCAGCCTATACAAGTGTTTTATTACAGAACGTTAAAATATACACAAAATACAAAAAAAAAAAAAAAAAGACCTGTCACCTAGCTTTAATAGCTACTAGTCATGTGCCATTTTTGTTTCACTTATACTTCCAGCCATTCCCCTCAGTTTTGTGTTTTTAAGCTTTTTGAATAAAATGTATATTCTTTGCAAGGTACAATCTGAACTGTACATTTTTGAAAAATGAATACACTCATATTAACTTTTCCCCTTCTAAGAATAAAATTACAACACTTAGCAATCATTAATGTGCATATAAGTTACCTCAAAGTGTTATTTAAAATCCAGATTTGTATTTAATAGGTTTGAGTTTTGACTGAGAATTCATATTTCCAACAAAGTACAAATCCAGAGGGCACATGACAACTGCAATGTCTATTTATCTACAGTAAATACAATTTGATGAATAAAATTAAAGGCAATTGATGTAAGGCAAAAAAAAATCAAAGCATTAGTGCTATGTGCTATCTGTAGGAGCATTTGGTTAGTAATAACAAACTAAACAATTTTATTATTTTAATAACCAAAATTGGTAAAATCTCTACTATTTTTTTCATAGAAATGCTCTTTGCCAGAAAAAAATTTCATATAATAAGAGTAAAAATGGCAAACATTTGCAAGTAAATGTCTTATAAATTAAGTAGTAAATGTCTTTTCAAGCCCATGGCCTTCAGATAGTTACCCAAAACTCAATCATTTACATAGTAAGTGCAAATAATTTTCTTAGCTTCCTATTAAAATTATCTTTTAATGCCTTTAAAAATTATAACTGTTTTTAAATAAAGTTCACTATAATTTTGTATATGACATGATAAGTTCCCCTTAAAGTCACCTTAAATTTACTTAATTTTATTAGGCAGTGTCTGTCTATGACCCAATAATATTTGGGGATCCTCCCTCCATTTGCACAGGCATCATAGCTGGGGAAACGGTTTCACAGGACACAGGCTGTCCCCTGCATATTTTTTCTCCTCAGATATCAGTTCATCTGTCAACCAACTCATGTGAGAATTGAGGCCATGTGTTCCCTTTATTCCTGGGCACTCTCCTCAGAAGAAGAAAAGGTCAGGAGGTCCTGTCAGGGGATGCCTGCTAAGAGGCTAAGCTCCTTAAGCTGTGAGAGCTCTAATCAGCAGGTGTAGACTTTTCAGTAGGGAGAAAAGAGGCAGGCATTCTGAACCTGAAACTTCATCACATTTTGTTTCATCTCAAGAGTTTTGACAGGCTGTTTTGGAACATGTCTGGAAGGTGAACTCTGAAGAGGAGTATGTACTTTGATATGACTCAGATGAAGTCTTTTGTGGGGATCAGGAATTCAGTGTCCAGTATCTGAGCTGGTGTCTTTGAGGTCAGTAGGTTCCCTCTTTGTATCAAGTCCATTGTTACCAGGGAGTAGGCTGGGGATTCTCAATGGCTTCCAGAACCCCTCTCTGATTCTTTTTGGGAGATGGAGTCTGAAAAAGCCAAAGTCAGTATTTTTGGGAAATTCTAGAAAGTCTTGTTGGGAACCTGAGAAGGCCTCTTACCCAATGCCTAAATGCTCAGTTTTCAGCTCTAGCCATATAGATGCTTGGTAGGCATAGAGCTGGGTTTGCATTTATATCAGCACAACGTATGTCAGAGTTGAATAATAGCCAGGACAAAGTGTCTTGGTCGCAGGCTGGGGAACATCTTTAAAGCAAACTTCTAGCCTGCTGACTTTTATCTTGGCAATGAGTGTTGGGTCCTGGCCAAAGTGCTTGAATGCAACATGAGTCCAATCTATAAATATACCTTCTAATGGAGAAATGTTTGTGCCTTTTCAGTTTGATGCAATCAAAGTGAAATTACCATGCTATTGGTTTGTTTACTTTTTATTATTTAATATCAAATCTAAGGCAAAACACATTAAATGCTTATTGACATCTGTTTTTGTTCTTCACCAGGCTCATAGTATCTGCCTAATTTTAAATTTTCTTCCATTTTGTAGGTTTCAACTTATTTTATTGTAGAATTTTAAATCTAATACAGATATTGTCCTTTTATATATAATTTCCTTTTATTTAATATATTTTCTATTGGAATTTTACCTTAAATTATGGACTATTTTATCATACAAATAGCTTCAGTTCTATTCAGAAGATAAAAGTATTTGGGTTTCTTGTAATTTTAATATTACTTAGTAAGGAGATAAATATTAATGTTTTGAGGGTATTTTAAATTTTAGATAATTATTCATTATATTCATGTGAAGCTTGTTTTTACTGTATGTGTGGGTTGGAGAGTTGTTTTCACTTCTGTTTCAACTTTACTCTGATCTCCCTAGAACTTATAGCTCTTGTAGTTGGGAAATAGCAGGTTATCATTCCAATAAATGGGGCAAATTCAATAATAACACACTACAAATGAGTTTGAAAGCAGGACTTGTCTTCAAAGCATAAACAACAAGTGCCTGCATATGTACAATATTAATGTACAAGTTACAGTTTGGATGGAAAATAAAAGCACAGAAAATTTGTTAAAGTAAATTAAAATGGAGATCAGGTCTCAAGAATTTCTGAGCAGACAAAATCAGTTAGGTCTTATAAGTGAACTCAATCTTGCTTGATTTGCAAATATAAGCAAAACTTAAATTATTTCTCATAGCTGCCTATTTAAAAAACAGAAATGAAGCTCAACCAATCAGGAGTAGCCAGCAACCTTATATAAATAGGAACTGTCTGAAGAGGTGTAAAAAAAAACAAGAAACAATAAAAAAATTTTGTACTACCACCAATCAAATGATTTCTTTGTTTCTACATTTTTCCAATGAATACTTGCTTCTTACACTGTAAATGAAACAGCATCTTTCAGCTGATGTTCTACAATTTATCAATTGCTCTTACTCAAATGAACATTTTACAATTTCATTGTGTCTCAAATTACTTTTTAGAAGAATAAATAAATTAGGAATATACATTACAAAAATGTGTACAGAATGAGAAAAACCATAGAAAGTTTTTTAAATATATGAATATAGACACAAGCAAATAGAAAATTTGTATCATATTCTTAGGCAGAAAAACTCAATATTATCAATGTAAATTGTCCTTAAAGTAAGTTATAAATTCAATTTTGTTTCAATAGAGACACCATTAGATATTGGAAGTAGGCATGTTACTATTAAATATTACATAGATAAAAACAACAGATGAAAATAAAAATAAGAATAGCCAAGAAAACTAAAAAAAAGACTGGCCAGCCCTGTGCAAAATCTTGATTAATTAAAAAAACCTCATAGATCATTGAAACTAAAAATTCAGAAATAGACCAAAGGGCCTAAGAAAGTGTCACAGTGCATCCAGGCTGCTACAACAAAATATTTTAGACAGAGTAAGAATAAACAACAGAAATATATTTTTCCCAGTTCAGGAGGCTGAAAGTGCAAGATCAAAGCAACAGCAAATTTGGTGTTTGGTGAGAGCCCTGTTCCCCATAGATGATACATTCTTGCACAAGGGACAAGGGCATTCCCTTTAACCTCCTTTGAATAGGCACTTATTCCATTTATGAAGATGAAGCACTCTTGGCTTAATCACTCCCTCGAAGGCCAGATGCCTCATACTCTTCACATATGAATTTGAAAGAGGACCTAAACATTCAGGGCAGAGCAATAATTTAGTAAGCAATAAAAGCTACATGGAGAATGGCATCATTAATACTTGAGGTGTAAAAATATGATGGTCTTATCACAAAAATGATTCACTTTTCATGACATATAACAAAATAAAGGTCCAATGAAACTATATTTTTCATAAATATAAATGTATATGGCAAAAAATTAAGTGTTGATAAGGTTAATTCTACAGGTGGTGTCAGGATATCCTAGGTTTCTGGGGATGGGCAAGGCTCCAGAGTTTTCTCCTGTGACATTTTCCTGGAAGTTGCCAATGCTCATATTCAATTTGAAAGTAGTTAAAAATGTTTGTTTCTATTTCAACATTTACTAAATTTAAAATAATAAAGGCCAATTTATGCATAATTCTCAAACAATTATTCATAACTGGTGCTGTGCTGAGGAAGAGCACAGACTCTCACACACACACACGTGTGATTTTTGGTCAAATAAATTTCTCCCTGTTCCAGAGTCACATATGTTACACTTGATCAGAGACTTTCACAGGCAAGCATTGCTCTGCAGCGCTACCGCAGACTTAACCCTGAAAATCTGACCCAGAAGGCGATGGATAAACACCTACCCTAGTGTTGTGATCTACATGAATCCTCTCTTAATAATCCCATACAGGGATCTGGAATCTTTTCTGAATTCAACTGCGACACATAGCTAGACTTGAAAATTTGGACAGAAGTTTTTATTCTCACTGGGACTCCTGCCCTGTCCTGCCAGCTTCTCTAGAAGTACACTTTTCTAATCACTCCTGAGAGATTCCATCTAAGGTTATCTCTGTGTCAACATTATTGATTTCATAAAGTGGGACGAGAAATAGTTTAGAATCCAGCTATGCTTGGGTCTGTGTCTAGGATTCCTTACCTGACTTATGTTTCTGATTTAACTTAATATTGACAAATACAGATTTATCTCTAGAAGGTAGAAAAACAGACGGGGAAATGCCAGCTCATAGAGGAAGACCTAATTGTTTCCAGATTGAGTCAAACTTAGTTTGACAGGAGTTCTGTGGCAAGCTCTTAGCTGACTTTAAAATCAGTGTAACCAGTAGTAGTGTCAAGATGGCTATGAGTCCAAAAGCCCAAAGAACAGCTCTAGGTGGAGGCTAATCCTTTACTGAAGGCTCTAAATGTCAAAATCAAGGTTTGATTGGCCTCAGGATAAATTGTTCAATGCAAATCTACCCAAATATTTTTACTAAACCTTAATTGGAAAGTAAGACTCCTCTAGATTTTTTAGCCCTCACAAAAAAAAAATTCTGATTTTTTCACCTGGGATCTATGTACGTGTGTTGGAGCATGCCTTTACCAACCAGCATGAAGTTACTACCCCCCTTGTTCCTTTACTTTCTACTTGTGCAGACTTTCAAATAGAGGTGAGAGCTTAGGGTTTCCTGGTCTTTTGCTAAGAATGACCCTGAGCATCCGCATTTCCTTCTAGATCCCCATTTCCTCCTATTATTAGGACTATGACCAGAGTCCTAATTCCCAGCAGCTTTTCCTCCTGGAGCTTTCCAGTATGATTATTTTTAGGCCCAACTGATACCTTTGTTCCTGGTGGACTGGGTAGTTCAATTCAATGTAAGTGCTTTTACAAACATCTCAAAGTTTTCTCTGCTTTTAAAATGAAGTATTTCTGCTGTTAGCTTTCCTCATAACTTGAGGATTATAAAAAAAGAAAGACAATAAATATTTCATACAAATAGCATAAAAAGAGACTGGGGATGACTATATTAATAGCAGGCAAAATACACAATACACTAAAATGTTACCAGAGAAAATAAGACATTACATAGCCTTAAAATGTTCACTTGGCAACAAGATAGAACTATTTTAAACAATTACATACTTAATAACAAAACATTAATATATAAAAAGGGTAAGTTGATAGAATTATAGGGACAAATAGTTCTAAAATAATAGTTGAAGATGTTAATACTCAGAGTAATGACTAGAAAAATGAGATAGATGATAAATTAGAAAATAGAGAGCCTGACACAATAAACCAAATTGATCTAACAGATATATAAAAGACAGTCCATTCAACAACAAGACAGTACACACTCTTCACAAATGCATATGTGGAATTCACCAGGATGAGTTGTATATTAGATCTAAAATTAAATCAATAAAAGAAAAAAAACTAGAAAATTTGCAAACTTGTATATATTAAACAACATACTCATAAAAAACCAAGAAGTAAAAGAAGAAATCACAAGGGAACTAGGAAAATGCAGAGGAAGAAAAATGAAAACACAATAGATCAAAAGTTATGGGAAACAGAAAAAACAGTGCTAAGATAAAAAGTCTGCAGCTAAAAAACATTTTAAAAGTACAAAGATCTTAAATCAGTAATAACTTTGTCACCTATCGATTCAGAAAAATAATGCCAAATTAGACTCAAAGGGAGAAAAGTAAATAATAAAGCTTTTAGCAGAGATAAATGAAATAGAGATTATACAAACAACAGAATACCAAGAAACCAAAAACTGGTTCTCAGTTCTTCAAAAAAATATTAAAAATTGGCAACTCTTCAGCTACACTAAAAAAGTCAGAGTATTTACATAATAAAAAGAGAAATAAAAATGGGACATTAATATTAATTCTAAAGGATTAGAATGTTTTAAAAAGTGTAGTATGAAGTATAAGAGGACAATAAATTGGAAAATCAAGATTAAATGGGCAGATTTCCACAGATACAAGACTTGATTACAAAGAAATACAAAATCTGAATATACCTACAACTACTAAGGAAATGGAATCAGTCATCAAAAACTTGATGAAGAAAAGCCTTTGTTTTATTGGCTTCGCTAGTGAATTATATCAAGCATTTATAGAACAAAAATTCTTTCCAAACTCTACCAAAAAACTGCAGAGTACAGCTCCAAACGTATTTCATGATGCCAGCATTACCTAATACCAAACCAAAGACTCTACGAAAACCCACAACTAAGATCCCTTATGAACACGTATGCAAAACTACTCACCCAAATCCTTGCTAACCACATTCAGCAGCATACTAGCAAGATTACACCCTATGACCAAGCAGAATTTATTATTGGAATGCAAGAAAGTTTTAGCATATGACTGGTTTCTGTGCAGTGGTATTTACAATTAATTCATGGCAACCAGTTACAGATGTCTTTTTTTTTTTTTTTTTTGCAATTTTATTTTTGAAAAAAAGAAAAAGAGAGGAAAGAAAGTGAGAGTGAAAGAAAGAAAAAAAAGAATGTAAGAGAGAAAGAAAGAGGAAGAGAAAGAGGGAGAGAGAACGAGATTCTTGTTCTATTGCCTAGGCTAGAATGCAGTCTAAAAATGGGT
>CAUYLG010009657.1:0-26206 GCA_963573385.1 Cacajao melanocephalus
GACACGTGTGGCTCCTCTGCCGGGAATCTCCCAGTTTGTGGGCCACAGAAACTCGTCTGAAATTGCGGCGCCCACTCGCTCTCTGTGCTTTCACTGGGAGCTACAATCCTGGGCTGTTGTTAATCAGCCATTTTGGATCTCTCCTATGATTATCTTTTAATCTTTATTTATTCTCTATAACTTAATACGAAGTTAATTATTTCTGGGGACTTGATGGCCAGGGTTTACCTGGAAGTAGTGAAAAATAAGATGACTCTTCATCGAATCTCCATGACAACATTAACAGAGAATTTCTTTGTTAAAAATACTATATATCTGTATAGGATTTTATATATAAAGCTTATATATATAATGGATTTTATATATAAATCTATTATATATCTGTTTAGGATTTTATATATACATTATATATATATATATACACACACACATATGTATATATATATAAAATCTGAGGGCTACAAGATAATGGCAGATAGGGAAAATTCAACAAAAATGTTAATTCTGTTACAATCCTGTGGTTAGAGTTTATATGGATACTATGTTTTTTTTGCTGACTTTTAATTCTAAGACTTTTTATTATATAGGGTAGTGGATTTCAAATGTTAATGTGCTGAAAGATCACTCTTAATGCTGATTTCTAAGATCTACACCAAAGTATTTTTATTTAAAAGTTACTGAATTGGGCTAAGGAATATATGTTTTGATATGCACTTTGGTAGATAATTATGGCTGTACATATAGAAAAAATGCTGCTATGAGCCTTTGAATTAGGATTCTTGGAGTGGGAGAAGAGTGGACTTTCCACCTTCTTTCTGGCATTGAATCATGAGTTTCCTAAGAGTTGTAATTCTTTATTAGTCTCTATAGGTCATGAATTAGTAAAATTCCCTTAAAGAGTGTAGTGAAAGCATTGGCAGCATTATTTCTTACTATTCTGATGATATTTAATCTCTTTCTGTGTCTTTATTTGTATATTTTAGTAGAAATTTTGGGAAGACTGAGTCAAGGATGACTAATCAAATGCTATTTTAATCAGATTCTGATCTCTGTTTCTTTGAAGGTTCTTTCAAGATCACTTTGGTAAAAAACATGTCATAAGCCGAGCAGACTGTTAATGCAGTTCTCCTTGTACCTCTTTATAAAGTTGCAGGAAATCATTTCCACCCTTTTCTGAAGGTCAAGCTTCATGCTGAGGAAATGATTGATTTCCATTGCCTCATCAGGGATGTTTGAAGCCTGGAATAAGGAACTGCTCAAGTGTTTTGGAGTTAGCCTCATATTTATTCCCATAACTTTATTTTATGCCATATCATCACTCAGTGATGCTAGCCATGCTTTGAAGCATTTTCTGATAATTCCTTAGAGCACGTATCTGGTAGATAGGGGGTTTGAACTGACTTAAAGCACAACCTTAAAATTGTGTGGATGTTACAATGTTTTAATTATTTGCCACTGATGTGAAAGCTTAAACACTAAAAATGGTCTCATTCTACAGTTTCTAATATGTTTAATGAAGAGTGCATTGATCATTTTATTTATAAATTACTTCATTTTACTATAAAAATTATTTCAATGTAAAAATTAGAATTATTAACTAAATCTGTTATATGGTTAAACATATATCATTTTGGGTAGACCTTGAATGCATGAATCATATTTTGATTCATAATGTAAAGGAATAAAATCTTGCTTAAAAGAAATAGGATATCAAACTTTAGATTAGCATAAAGTGACAAGTGAATAAGAGCATTGCACAGATTTAGCAAAACTTTTGATGTAATTTTTCTGTTAAATCATATTCTGTTTAATCAACTGAATATATTTAATTATGTCCCCAATAAGAAAAGATACTTATATTTTAAAAAATTTAATTTAAAACAAGAATTTAATTTTTCCTATCCATGAAGGAAAAATGTTTAGGATTATAGAGAATTATGGAATATTTCTGGAAATAAACTGAATCACTGACCCTACAATAATTAGCTTGAACATTGCTACCATAAAGCTATTCCCTCCTTATTCATTAACTATGTAATACATAAGAAATTTTATAATATACCAATTTCATCAGTGCTGGTGATCTGTTCAGAGAAATAACACATACTTTTAATTATTTTCACAAATATTCAGCGTTCTTTCAACAAGATGTGTTAATGTTGCCTCCTCCATTACTCTCACATTTTTATGCAAATCCCTGGAACTTGCTAACAATTTCAAGTTACCACTTCCCTCTTAGAAATTTTGAAACATCGATGCCTCTTGAAGTTTCAATAAACACTATACTTCTATTTTTCTAATTGCAGATTATATGCATACTGTGTGGCACTTTTTCAGTTTATTTCTTTATCCACATATTTTCTACCTCTTTACCATTTTCTCACTATTTCCATCATTAAGATATATAGAGCATGCAGTTTTATTGTACCATTTATATATTAGATCCAAAACGTTCATTGTATAGCATAGAACTTTATTAACTTCAAATAACTATCTAAAAGCATTATTCTCTTCATTGCTAATGGTCTGGTCAGAGATTCCCTTTTCAGGGTATCATACGTTTGCCTCCTAAGCAATTTCTGTATTTGTTATTACCCATTTACTTGCTCACATGCTTAGGTGTTTATCATTTACTGATACATTAGTTTTTAAAGATTTAAGTGACATGTTAGATTGCATACTGTTGAAAAATAAACAGAACAAATTATAACATTTGCCCTTGATGAATGGTGCACTTAGTCATAAGTATACATTGTTCATGTTGTATATTAATAGAAATGTATATATTTATAGAAAAAATATGGGGAAGATCTACATCAACATCTTAGAGAATACAGATAATTTTATTTATACATATCTTCTAAATTTCTGCCATAGACATGCGTGATTTTTATAATAAGTCAGAATTCTGAGGACGATGCTTCATATTTGTAGTTGAGCTTATTCTGGGCACTAAAATCAAGAATGGCTCAGAGCAACCAGAAATCCAGTATTTCAAAGGGCTCCTTATCAAACAGACCACAAAAAGATCTCCAGGGGATGAACTGACTACACTTCAAAAAACTGCATACACTTCACATATTATTGAGCCAGGAACAACATGAACCATAAAAAATACAGGAAAGTTGATTTCTAAAGAGGACTTACTTCTCTATAAATCGCTTGTCATACTCAGTTTTCTTGCATTTCAAATTAATGGAAATGGCCAAGCAGTGCAACAACTCTGTTTTCCATGCAAGCTGATATTATTGAGAATTATTTCTTGGAATCTGAGTATTACATACAGCATTATAATATTTTCTGTGTTTTTTTTGACAGCAGCAGCTTAAGTGTTTCTTTACTGGATGTTCAGTATTGTATAGGTTACCTAAGTACCACATGATTATGACTCAGAAAATAAGAGAAAGGTGTTTTTGTGAAGCTGTAACCTCTTTGCTTATTAGCTCTCTCCATTACAGAACACTTTTCCAACTCAAAAGGACTCAAACTCACTTGTTTAACTCTTTATTCATTCATTCTTTGTTGTGACATTGACAGGAGTTTAATGGGTTTAAGGAAATCTTTGAAATGGACTGTGGCAAATCTTATTGCTTTGAAATGTATTCTAAGGACAAAATACACTCCCGAATCGAATCTTTCAAACTTATTTTCCAGTGTAGCCTAACTTTTGCCAGCTGTGCTATCATTCAGAAGGTTTTCCCTTGAAGAACCATGTAAATAAATTGCATAAATACTGTATAAACTTTTTTTTTTCTGCAGCATACATGCATTATTTAGGAAATATAAATTTGTACTTGGGGAACCTGGTTCTGTTTGCCTCAAATTTTTATTTTTTAATGTTTAATTTTTTGTCCCACTGAACTTACCTAGAGCTCAGTGCTATCTGACCCACATACCATGAATAAGGTATAGGTGGCTGCCAGGTGGTTGTGTTGAGATTACCTTTGCAGGAGATGTACAATTGCATGGCTGCAGAGCCACAATACAGGCAGATTATTTTGTGTGTACCTTGTGGATTTCATATCTGCAGATTCACCTGGCCACTCAGTGGGTTCAAATGGATTATTACGTGAGAAAGGTTGTGATGGGGATGAACAGATTGACTTGGATCATATATTCTTTAAAAAGGCCAGCTTTTAAGCTTTAGGATTGAGAGGTTCATTGTCACATGCTATGATCCCAATGTATGTCAGGGGTTAATGCAATCTTCTAACATTCTAAAAGCCAGATTGATCTTTCTTTTTTAAATGTCTCCTGGGGTTTCCAAGCTATGAAGAAAGAGCTGAAGGGCAACAACAATATATTTTTCAAGAAAGAAAGTGAATATGACTGATTGCTAGCAAGCCACAGGCAGAGGAACAAAGGTGAAAATTAAAGTGACTGAGAAGTACCTCCCATTTCATGAGTCCATCTGCACAACAGCAATGATTCATTTAGTCAGTAACTCACTCTTCCTCATGTGTACTCTATTTAAAGCCTCACAGCTATGGAAATGTAACATGAATCTATACATATTTTTAATTTGCACT
The DNA here is from genome assembly GCA_963573385.1 of Cacajao melanocephalus. NCBI lineage: Eukaryota > Metazoa > Chordata > Mammalia > Primates > Pitheciidae > Cacajao > Cacajao melanocephalus. The sequence goes on from CAUYLG010009657.1 coordinate 4,530, forward strand.
AAGAAGAACTCATACTGGGAAAGGATTAATGTATACCCTAGCATAAAAACAATTGGAGTAGTTTCAGCTTTACCACAACCTAACCAAATTACATTTGAACATGTTGTGGAAACTCCTTAGGTCTTTCTTATCTCAAACATGTGCTGGAAGATTAATAAGTTCCAGCACTGGAGAAGACTAATTAGTCTTCCCCAAATAGTTGTGAGCGTGGTTTGTTTTTGTGTGTGCATGCATGTAAGAAACTACTCAGTAAAGTCCAGAAAAATAGAAAATAACATCTTATTCTAAAGTGGATTTGTCATTTAACGAAGATAATGTGCTTGAGGTAAATAATGCATGTATACAAATGTTTACTATGAATTGATAACCCATATAAATATTTGTTTTCAACAAATGCTAACATTTTATTACATACATAGCCCCATAATTATATTAAGTGTTGGCTAAAAATGCACTTCCAACAGAAGACACTTTTGCTTATATGCCAAACAAGATCTTACGACAAATATATGTAAAGTTTGGAATTCAGTAACATCTCTACCTCAGCCTTATTTATAGAGTAACCCTGTGCAAGATTTTTATCAAAATCTACTGCAAAAAAATTGTTTGCATCTATTTTTGTATACATCAGTCACTACCAATTCCTTGACTAGTATTATTCATTAAAAATAATATTATTGCCTCCAATAATAATAGCGCCTTCCATTTTATCTGTCCCACTTCTTGACTTACATTTCCCATGCTTTTACCTTATCTATATTGTCACACCTACCACCTTATTGCCATATCATTATATTCTTATACTTTCCTTTATAGAAAACTTTATTCAAAGAGTTATTTATAGATACATTTTTCATTTCATAGGTTCTCCTCAATTCACTACAATTTAACAATAGTCATTAAAATAGGAAATGTAATAGAACCTAGCTTACAGTGTTGTGAATATCAAATGAATCAATAACCTAAGCTAAGTTACTTAAAGGAGAGTTTGGCCTATAATAAGTACTCATTAAATGTTAGCTACCATGATACTTATTATTGTAATCAGTATGACTATTTCACTTGGCAGGACTATTTTGTGAGAAATGATCTCCAGGCGAGCACCTCTACTCATCAACTGCTATTTACCCTCTTATTAGTTTCTCAGAGATTAACCTTCTTTCCTTCTTGAAATATTTTCATATACTATTTTTATGGTGTAATACCGTCTCCTTATTTTCTTCCTACCTCAGTAATAGTTCCTTTCCTTCTACCGCTACAATAGTTATCTTCCCAGTCTGCTTGACTGGCTCTTCCATCTTTACCTGTCCTTTAAACATATGCTCCCTGGGTATACATTTATGGATCTCTTCACTCACTCATATACATTTTCCTTCTAGAAGTCTCTTTCTGTTCTCTGACTTTCATTACTTTTATTGTCTTTTGCAATACTGTAATTTAATTTTTACACTTACCATATGGAATTAGTACATACCCCACGAGTTAAAAGGCATGGTCCACAGCCAGACTGCTGTTCTAATTTTAGATGCTAGCAATGAGTTTGAGCTTTCCTGTGCCACCTGTACTTCCGACCAACTAGCTCAAAGTCTGGGAGGTTCTTCCAAACTTCCTTAGGCTTGAGAATTAACGATAATGACTCACTGAACTCAGGAAAGCATGATACTTATGATTACAGTTTTATTATATAGGAGACATATTAGAACCATTTAAATGAAGAGAGGGTCCTAAATGCAAAAAGGTCCTGAATGCAAAGCTTTCACGCTCTTTCCCAGTGAAATCAGGGTGCATAACCCTTCGGCATATTGATATATGTTCACACACCGGGAAGCTTCAACAAGCTTCAGTGTTCCGAATTTTTACTGAGATTCCATTACACAGGTATAATTAATAGAATCACTGTCCACATAATTAAACTAAATCTCCAGGCCCTTCCTCTCCCTAGAAATTAGGCTGGCTCAAAGCCCTAACCTTGTAATCACATTGTTGGTCTTTCCAGTTACCACTGCCAAACCTGACTTATCTCTTAGCACAGATTCAGATGTGATCCAAGAGGCTCATGAATAACAGAAATACTCCTATGACTCAGACAGTTTCAACTATTTAAAGACACCCTCTCAGGAATCACAGACAAAGGCTATATTATATAGCATCTATATGGGGTTCTCCCTAGAACTCCAGAGTAGTATAGATAATGGCTCAATTTACAAATATACGTGGTAGAATGTCTAAGTATCTCAAGCCAACGTGTTAAAAATAGAAATCATGAAATTTCATTAAATATTTTTGTTTTCCAATCACTCTCCTTTTAGTAATGGAATCACTGAATATCCTGTTGCTAAAGATCACAATATAGGCATTTAACTTAATTAATTCACTTTCTCACTATTGATTCAAAGCATTCATAAAGCTCTATTGGCTCTTTATCCAAAACATAGCTTTAAGACCTGGAACAGGGCCTCGATATTGTAGGCACTCGTTAATGATGATCACTATGTTTTATTTGTGTTCCTAGCTCCAATACTGAGCACATTCCCTGGCAGATAGCATAAACTCAGCATTATTATTCCAGTAGTTCTTCAATGTTCATTTTTCTATTGGCATATGCTCTCTATTAATTCTAAGCATTACATTATTACCATCAAATATGATTATTTGAGATAGATCAAAAACAGGGTCTTCTAAGAGCATAAAAATAGTTTTGGGATTGAATTCATTCATTAAAACATTAAAAAATCATTTGGATAGAAAATCTTTAGTAGCTATTCAGATGGCATTCCAGGATGGTGCAATTCCAGAGACATGCTTAATTCTAAATTGCATCTCACAGACACACTTAGTGAGCATCTTCCATAAGTCAAAACTGTATTAAGTACTGAGAAACAACGGTAGATAATACTTAATCTTGACCTACAAACATTTTACCTTCAATTATAGAAAAAAACACTGTAAACAGGCAATCACAACAAAGTGCACTGAACAAAGATACACTTTTGATGATTACGGGATTTTTTGTTAAAAGTTGGAAGTTAAGAAAATAATTTCTGTCAGAAGCAGAAGGATTTACAAAGATTTAGGAATTAGAAAGAAAAATGCTCTGAGAGGGTGACTGCTCAGAGTTTTATACATTTAGAGTCTAAAGAGGCTAAATGGAGAATGATGAAAGAAGCTGCAGCAGAAAATACCTCAATGCAAGGGTTATGGAAGTCATGGTAAGGAATTCAGAACTTATCATAACGAAAACAGAAAAGAAGAAGACACCGATGATTTGGAACAAGGAATAACAATTAGGTTGCTACATTATAAAGGATTCTCTGATAGTCAGGTAGAGAGTAGACTGAAGAAGGCATATGTTCTCTATTAATATGAGAGCATATTAAGTGAGGAGTGAGGAGAAAAGTGAGGAATTAGGAGGTTCTTGAATGGATACAGGATGGAGTTGAAGGTTGCATGAAATAAGATAGCAGTATTGAAAGGAGAGATAAAAGAATGGATTGAGAAATATCAAGAAGAAATGTCAAGTATTATGGCAAGTATTTACAGAAATACTACTGGTAAAGAACATCAGGGAATGCAAGAGAGTAAAAATGTTCTAGTATTTTAATAAACTTTACCGATTGTCAGAGCTGAGGGGAGAGAGAAGTCACTCTCTATTCTTAAGTGACAATAGCAACAAATGATTGCTTAGCCGAAAACTGCATGTTTATAATTTTGACTGCTGAAGGTAATGCCTGCTAAGTAGTTAAAAATTACAGATACCAGAGCAGGATGAGTGAAAATTGCTATTGGCATATGGTAGACATTATCTCATTAAAATATTCAGTCTAACATATGTAAATGTTTCAGTATGCTTGTGAAAATATTAATTTTAAATATTAAAAACTCCTGGGGCCTTGAACATTTTTGAAGGTATAGTTCTCAAAGTTTTCTGATGGACAAATTGGAGGAATTTCCTTGACTGTCTGTTCAGGTACTTTTCAATAGCTGAAACATGCTCATACTCTGCTGCAAAAACAAACCTGGTGAAAAGAGGAGGAGGAAGGAAACTATGTAACATCCTTATAATTTAGGCTATATATTTGAAATGAAGAGACACTACTGCAAAGTGTAAAGGTAGAAGACATTTTACATAAAAGATTTAAGTAGTTTCTAAAAATGAAACTATGGATATACAACTAAAGCAATAATCTGATTCTGTTTTCAAAGTGGAAAATCAAATTTCATTCTACAACATATGGCTGAAAGATTTTTCTATTGTAATTTTCCTTTTAAGAAATGAAAGTTCAAAAACACCAGTCAAGTTCCTTAAAGTTCTTAAAACAAAACCATTGAATTTGACAGATAGTGTAAAGGTCAACTTTGTTTTACTCTTTATTTAAATTTAAATTGTAACATCTCCCCCTTTTTTGTAGGAGATGAATAAACAAGAAAGAAGGAAGAAAGGAAAGATAGGAAAAGAAAATAAAGGAAGAAAATAAAAGGGGAAAACAGGGAGGAAAGAACATTTCCTTTTGCGCTTAATACAAGGAAAGAGTGATCATTTGAACATATGTTGTTTATAAAATAAAATTTGATATTTTAGCATATTTATTCAAGTGTTATAATGAATAGAATTTATGGAAATGGTGACTACTGAAAGAATTACGTTCAGAAGAACGCTGAACACTTGTTCAGAAGTCCCTGACTTGCACCAAACATATGTATATACATATATATAATATAAATAAATATGTATTTATATATTTATATATCTCTCTGCACATATATATACATATACACATTTATATATCTATACATATAGATTTTAATTTATATATGTATACATCTATACATATATATGTATAGAGATATATAAATGTATATATCTGTATATACTTATATACTGTATATACATATCTATATATGTATATATATTTATATATCTCTATATATCTATTTATATATAAATATAAACATATATGTTTATATATCTGTATATATCTCTACATATATGTATATCTATAGATATATACAGATATATAAATATAAATTTTTAAAATAAAGTTATTTTGTGAAAATATTGACATTAAAATATTAAAAGAATAATTTTCTTGAGGATGTTTAATAATTATATTAAAAATTTATTTTTTAATATTTATATATTGATATACATATGTTTGGTATCTAGAGAGAGAGAATGAAAGAGAAAGTCATCCAAGGATTTGGTAAATATTCTGTCATATTTATCTGCTTTTCTAAGAAGCGTGTGTGTGTGTGTGTGTGTGCATCCACAATAAGTCTGGAAAAGCTATTCTCTTCAATCAATAGACAGCAATTTCAAGGCATCCATCCCTGAAATCAAATAGTAGATGAAGCTGTTTGTCAGAAATACCTGCAGTCCAATATTATGCCCTTGAGGGAATTACATAACCCATTATTTGGATTAAGAACTCACGTACTCAGAAAACAAGCCATTTACATATGCAAAGGAAAATTTACTAAGATGGACTTTCTAGCATTCTTAGAAAATATCAAAGCCAGAGACACTGTAATAAAAACTGTACAGATTGTTAGGAGCACAGGAATTATCATTAAAGTCGGGAAAATATATTCCTACCAATTATATATGAACCTCTGCTCCCATCTATAAACATGAACAGATGATCAAGAATCACTAAACATTTGAGAAAAACAATAAACAGAATAAGCCCCAAGGGTAAACAGAAGGAAACTTTCAAATAAGTATAATTAATATCAATAGAGAAGAAATTGATGGATAAGGAAGGAACAGATTGCAGAGGACAAATTAAGCAATTAGGTCTGTTTTTGACATTCAAACCATATTTACTGAGAGAAACCTCACCTTAATAGATGGGATGATTAATTGAATAAAAATGCTGAAAATTAAATTAGCGAACTGGAACACTTAGCCAAACATATTATTTCTAAACACACTAATAAAGAACAACATTTAAATTGTTTCTAAAAATGAAACTACAGATACATATCTAAAGCAATAATTTGATTCTGTGTTCAAAGTGGATGAAAAAATCGATTTCATTCTACAACATACAGCTGAAAGATTTTTCTATTGTAATTTTCCTTTTAAGAAATGAACATTCAAAAAGACCAGGGAAATTCCTTAAAGTTCTCAAGACAAAGCCATTAAATTTGAACAGTAATAAAGAACAAAGAAGAAAAAATTAAGGGACAAGGAAGTTGTTTCAGTTGCCATCTAATAGGAAAGCCACAAAGAACAGAGAAAAAATAAAGGTAGGGGGTGGGAAAAGTAGATAATAAAATAAATAATAAAATATCCCAGAATTAAAGATTTAATTCATTTATGTAAGAATCCTTTTTAACAGAAAATGGAATAAAATAAAAAAATTTTAAATATAATTATAGAAACATCCTACTGAAAATTATTCTTTTAATATTTTACTGTCAATATTCACACTAAATAACTTTATTTTTGAAATCAAAGAATACAGATGTTTCCATTTATACCTTGCCTAAATCCTGCTACCCTTTTCAAAATTAGTAATATTTGACAATTTACTGTTTTCTTACTGAATTTTTCCTATGTGAGATGCACATATGTGTGTTGTGCACGCATAACTGCATACATGTATTACAGTTTATTTTACAAATGTAAAACCATTAAAAATTTCAAAACATGAAATTTATATAAGTAAATTTAATAAATAATAAATATAAAATGATGTTGGTTGAGTGTTGTGGCTCACACCTGTAATGCCAGCACTTTGGGGAGCCAAGGCAGGTGGGTCGCTTGAGGTCAGGAGTTAGAGACCAGTCTGGTCAACATGGCAAAACCCTGACTCTATGAAAAGAATACAAACTTAGCCAGGGGTGGTGGTGCACGCCTGTAGTTTCAGCTACTTGGGAAGCTGAGACAGGAGAATTGCTTAAGCCCGGGAGGCAGAGGTTGCGGTGAGACAAGATGGTGCCACCGCATTCCAGCCTGGATGACAGAGCAAGGCTCAGACTAAAAAAAATAAAAATAAAACGTAATACATAAAATAAAATAAGATGATGTTTAACCTCACTGTAGAGTCAGGGAAATGCAAATGAAGATGAGACTTGAAGATAAAAATGATTTGTGATATCTTGTGCTAGCAAGAATCAGATAATCATGTATATTTGAACACAGCTAGTTGGAAAAGAAAGAGAGTCAATTAGAGAGAAATTTGGCAGTATATATCAAGATGCACATACTTTGACTCAGAAATACACTGTTTATGCATCTATCTACAGATAGATTCTCTCTATCCCAAATGAAGTACTTTCAAATGTATATGTTTTATATACAGAGACACACATATATGTATGTGTATATGTATATTCATAAAGTTATTTATTTCAGCATTCTTAGAAGGCCAGAAGGTAAATTTAGGAAGACATACATATCTACCAACAGAATGCTTAAATAAAATACAATGGAATAATATATACCAATTAAAATAAATAAACTAGAAAATCACATTAACTGACTTAAAGATGGATTGTTAAGTGACAAAAGCAAGTTGCTGAGTAATATGAATATCCAAATGTATGTAAATATATAAAGTAAAAACAGGATGCATAACTAACAGATAGCAGTGTTCATTCATAGAGAGTAAAGCCGGGAGTTAAAGTGAGGGAGTTAAAGACTGAAAGGAGATACTGAGTAACATAGACCTAGACATTAGTCATTAGGCCTTAATAAAATTAAAACAGGGTTTCGGTTATTTCTTTTCCTTCTATTCAGTAAATGTGTGTATTAGTGGGTTCTCACATTGCTATAAAGAACTACCTAAGACTGGGAAATTTGTAAAGAAAAGAGGTTTGAATGGCTCACAGTTTGGTTCCACAGGCTATACAGGAAGCAAGACTGCAGAAGCCTCGAGAAGCTTACTATCTTAATGGAAGGTGAAGGGGAAGCAGGTTCAACTTACATTGGTGCTACACACTTTCAAAGAACTGAATCTCGTGATAACTCACTCACTGTCACGAGAACAGCACCTAAGGGGAATTCTGCCCTCATGATCCAATCACCTCCCACCAGATCCCACATCCAACGTTGAGGAGTGTAATTTGACATGAGATTTGGGTGGGGACACAGACCCAAACCATATCAGTGTCTCTCACCAGAAAGAGTCAAATGTCAAAGAAAGAAATGAGAAAGGAAAGAATTGTCCCTTGATTGAACATGTAATAATAAACCAATTATATTCATCTATTTAATCTATCTAAATCAGTGAATCACTCTATCATATTTCTGTTAGGTATATTGTTCCACCACCATTCCTTCCTTCCTTTTCTTTTCTTTTGTTCTCTCTCCCCACTTATGTCTCCATCTGTTTCTGTATCTCTTTCCCTTTATAGTATTCTTTCAGTTATAAAACTTAGGTTAGCTTGAGTACTATATTACTAGAACGACAGTACACATATAATAAGTCTCTTCATCAGAATACTTCCTGAGAGGATAATTGCATTAATTTTATTGCTAGGAAATAGAAAATAAGTTAGGAAATGAGAGGATATCTTACCACACAATCATTTCCTGTTTTCTTAAATATATACTTTAAATGTAAACTATGATCTTTCCTCATATTCTTTAATCTGCTCTTATATCAGCTCTTTAAAATCTTTGTCTCTCTTCAAAGTGAATCTCAAATATCTCTTTTACTCTGAGGTCTTCCTTTAGCCCTTCAGTCATATTAAAAATCTTTCTCCTTATTGCTCCCATGGTATACTTGTCTGTCATTGATATTGTATTAGTTCGTTTTCATACTACTATAAACAACTACCTGAGAATAAATTATAAGGAAATGAGGTGTAATTGAATCACAGTTCTGCAGGCTTTACAGGAAGTATGGCTTGGGAGGCCTCAGGAAACTTACAATCATGGTGGAAGGCAAAGGGGAGGTATGCACATCCTACATGGCCAGAGAAGGAGGAAGAGAGGGCAGGGCAAGGTGCTACACATTTTGAAACAACCAGATCTCATGAGAACTCACTCAACCACCACAAGAGCAGCAAGGGGGAAATTTGCTTCCATGATCCAATCACCTCCCACTGGACCCCTTCTCCAACAATGGGGATTACAATTAGTCATGAGATTTGGCAGGGACACAAATCCAAACCACATCAGAGGTGCTCTTCAAATTCAGCCTTAATGAAAGTTAAGATATACTGAACATTTGTTATGTTTCATTCATCTTGTTAAGTACTTCATATGCATCAACTGTGTTAATTCTAATGAGTCCTATAAAATAAGGGTTTAGATTTTAGGTTACAGAATCTTTTCAAGGATTTTTTTTCTGTTTCATAATCTCAGAAAAAAATCAATCTTTTCTCCATCTAGCTATCTGATTTTCTTTCTTTTAATAAAAAATTTTGAACATTTGTTAGGCTTCATTTGTTTTTTGAACATTTGTTATGCACTTGTAGGATGTTCATACCTCCCCTTTGCCTTCCACCATGATTGCAAGTTTCCTGAGGCCTCCCCAGCCATGCTTCCTATGAAGTCTGCAGAACTGTAATTCAAAATTTGATATTCATGAAGTCATCAGGGCTAGAATTCCATATCTTGGCCATTCAAAAATAGCCAAGATATGGAAGCGACTTAAATATCCATCAACAGATCAATGAAGAAAATGTGGTAAACATACATAATGAAATACTACTCAGCCATAAAAAAGAATAAAATCCTGTCATCTGTGAAAACATGGAGGAATTTGGAGGGCATTCTGTTAAGTGAAATAAGTTAGGCACAAAAAAATAAATACTGCATGTTCTCACTCATATGTGGAAGCTAAAAACTTGAGCTAAAAAAAGAAACAGAGAATCATTATGGTTATTAGAGGCTGGAAAGGGTATGAAGGAGGGAAGGACGGGGAGAAGATGGCTAACAGATACAAAATTACAACTGGATAGGAGGAATAAGTTACAGTGTTTTACAGCATTGTAGAGTGACTATAGTTAATGATAATTTATTGTATATGTTCAGAAAGTTAGAAGAGAGGATTTAGAGCATTCCCAACACAAAGAAATGATAAATGTTTGAGGTGAGGAATATTCTAATCACCCACAATGTATATATGTATTAAAACATCACTGTATCCCACAAATATGTACAATTATTACATGCCAACTAAAAATAAAATGAAAAAAAAAAAACGTATGATATTAGCTCTAGGTTTCTCACAGTTGCCTTTTAACAAGTTGAGGACATTATCTTCTATTCCTAATTTGTTGAGTATATAATAAAAAGGCTTTCAATTTTGTCAGATGCTTTTTATGAGTCTATTGATATGATCATTAAGAGTTTTTATTATATTGATATATTACATTTGTTGATTTTCAGATGTTAAACTAACATTGCATTCCTGGGATAAATCCCATTTGGTTCTTGTTTATAATTTTCTTTATATGCTGATGGATTTGGTTTGCTAGTATTTTACAGATTTTTACATTTATACTAATAACAGAAGTTAGTCTGTGTTTCTTTTTCTTGTGATGTCTTTGGTTTTGGATGGCCATTTATTTTATTTTATACATTAAATTGTGACATGGAGCATAAAATACTAATAATATAATAATAATAGCTAGAATTTATTGAGCATAGAATTTGTGCCAGGAGCTCTACACATGATTTTTACAGATTTTTTACCACACAACTCTCACAAAAACTGTGAGACGTAGTATTGTTTTAATTAATAAGACTAAAAACCTAAAACCTGAAAAAAAACACAAAAGAAACATGAAAGAACAAAATTCCAAGAGTTAGAGAGGTTAGTAAGCTTGCCTAAAGCCACATAGCTAATTCTGGGCTAAGTGTAAAGTTAAATTCAATTTGTCTCTTTTCAAAGCCTATACTTTTTATGTCTTTATAAGTAAAGATAGATAATTATTCAACACAACATTTATATATATATATATATATATGGAATATTATAAATCATTCTTTACCATCTTTTTAAGTTTTTGAATTCTATGATTTTTCTCTTCTAGTATTCTTTTTCTTTTCTAAGATTTACTCTAATCCTGAGTTAGTTTTTGATGACACTGGAGTAACTTCCTTTGTCTTGTTATACACAGTGATATTTTTGGGACAAGTCCAACATCTGAGCTATGCTGGCATGAATGGAAAAGCAATTACAGAAACACAGAACTGGTGATACAAGGGCACTAACAGAGTAGAATAACATTGCTTCTCATCTAGCAAAGTATTACATGTAAGAGGTGAAATGTCAAATCACCAGGCATTTTCTCTGAAAAAGCAGATCTTTTTTTTTTTTTTGGTTAATTAATTGATTGATTTGAAGGTCTCTGTGTTACAGTGTAAAAAACACTGTACCAGATATATTTGGTTTCAAACTCTAGATCTGTTATTTAAAATGAATATCCTGATTCAAATAAACCAACTGTAAAAGATCAACATGGAAATTTTAGTAAGAACTGCTTACAGAATAACGCCATGAAATTACTTTAAATGTGCTAGCTGTGACAAAAAACATTGGTTCTCTAAGATAATGGCCATGTTTTCTAGAGATTCATGCTAAAAGATGTACTAATTATGAAATAACATATTTTAATAATAATTTAAGGAACAAAAGGATACCAAAGTGAGACAGTAAATTTACAAATCTGGAATCTGAGTGATGGTTAAATGGAGATTAATTCCCTCTACGTTTGCAAAGGTTTATAAATTTTCATAACTGATGATAGCATCAAAGGTGATCTTGGGGATCAGTGTTCTTACTCCTGCAACAGAGATAGTAATAATTGCTGTAGTGAGGATTAGAATAGATTATATTTGTATAAATATCTTCTACATTTTATTTACTTCATAAGTAATTGCTTAATTTATTTCAGTGGTTCATCAAAAAATACTGAGAGGCAGCCATGTTGTAGATATAGTGGTTTCTTTAATGGATACAAAAGAATGGGTGGGCGAGGATACACCTTGAGGGGATCATAGTCTATTCCTTTAGACAATTGGCAGTTCCTAGATAGAAACATATTCAATATCTTAAATAAGTATTGATATGCATTTTATTTGCCCTAGTCAATTTTGAAATAACAAGTCACAACCAAAATAAATCAGAGTTTTGAAAGGTATGTCAAACTGGGTAAAGTCTGAATGAAGGAAGGAAGTCTTAGAGAAATAAAGGTAAAGACAGGTAACATTTGAAAAACTGGACATACCACCTCTAGTAAAATATTACAATGATTATCCCAACTACGAAGTATTTAAAACTATAAATGGATGCCAAAATAGCTAGGTTTTCTTCTAGGGTTTTTATGGTTTTACGTCTTATGTTTAAGTCTTTAGTTCATCTTGAGTTAATTTTTGTATAAGGTGTAAGGAAGTGGTCCAGTTTCAGTTTTCTGCACATGTCTAGCCAGTTTTCCCAACACCATTTATTAAACAGGGAATCCTTTCCTCATTGCTTGTTTTTGTCATGTTTGTCAAAAGTCAGATGATTGTAGATGTGTGGTATTATTTCTGAGGCCTCTGTTCTAGTCCATTGGTCTTTATATCTGTTCTGGTGTCAGTACCATGCTGTTTTTTGGTTTCTGTAGCCTTGTAGTATAGTTTGAAGTCAGGTAGCATGATGCCTCCAGCTTTGTTCTCTTTGCTTAGGATTGTCTTGGCTATGTGGACACTTTTTTAGTTCCAAATAAAAGTTAAAGTAAGTTTTTATATTTCTGTGAAGAAAGTCAATGGTAGCTAGATGGGGATAGCATTTAATCTATAAATTACCTGGGGCAGTATAGCCATTTTCATAATATTGATTCTTCCTGTCCGTGATCATGGAATGTTTTTTCATTTGTTTGTGTCCTCTCTTATTTCCTTGAGTAGTGGTTTGTAGTTCTCCTTGGAGACATCCTGCACATCCCTTGTAAGTTGTATTCCTAGGCATTTTATTCTCTTTGTAGCAACTGTGAATGTGAGTTCACTCATGATTTGGCTCTCTATTATTGGTGTAGAGGAATGCTTGTGATTTTTGCACACTGATTTTGTATCCTGAGACTTAGCTAGGGTTACTTATCAGCTAAAGGAGATTTTTGGCTGAGACAATGGGGTCTTCTAAATATACATTCATGTCACCTGCAAACAGAGACAACTTGACTTCCTCTTTTTCTATGTGAATACTTCTTATTTCCTTCTCTTGCCCGATTGCCCCGACCAGAACTTCCAATACTATGTTGAACAGGAGTGGTGAGAAAGGGCATTTTTGTCTTGTGCCAGTTTTCAAATGGAATGCTTCCAGTTTTTGCCCATTCTGTATGATATTGGCTGTGGAGATTATATGAATAAGCCTGTCTTCTAAATGATGACTAACTAGACAGTGACAAAACCAGTGGAATACTATAAAGCATCCAAAAAATGTACTTCTGAAATTTTAAAGTATAGAAACCAGAATAAAAACACAATAAATATCTGGTATTTCCTAAAGTAGACAAAAAGGAATTCTTTGACACAATGTTACAAAACCAAGGTAATCATGACAACCATTAATATAGTATGGACCAGGGATTGAGCTAAGTGTTGTATATTTATTTTGTCACTTATTGAACTAAAATAATGGTAACACAATCTGAAAATAAAGGCCAACTATATAAAAATTATTAATATTGAAAGGAAACAATAAAATAATTCAGTAGGTGGAGGTATAACAAGGGGACTAAAACTACAGTAGAGAAATTAATTGCAGGATTTACAATAATAAATGATAAAAATGCCATTGTGGAAAATGGAGGAGTACATGTGAAAAAATTTCTTTTAGATGAGAAATTTGATAACAACTGTAATGATTAGAATAGCAAATCACAGCTAAATTTCAAGGTTAGCACTATGTTTTCTTCATATACCAAATACAGTTTTTAATTCAGAGATTAAATTATTTATTTATTTATTTGAGATGGAGTTTTGCTTTTGTCACCCAGGCTGGAGTGCAGTGGCGCAATCTCAGCTCACAGCAACTTAAGCCTCCTAGGTTCAAGTGATTCTCCTGCCTCAGCCTCCTAAGTAGCTGGGATTACAGGCTCCCATTACCATACTGGCCTAATTTTTGTACTTTTAGTAGAGATGAAGTTTCACCACGTTGGCCAGGCTGGTCTTGAACTCCTAACCTCAGGTGATCCACCCACCTTTGCCTCCCAAAGTGTTAGCATTACAGGCATGAGCCACCATGCCCGGCCTCTGAGATTAAATGATTTTTATAATTAAAATGTACTATTTCGGTAGGTTGAGCTAGTTTCTTTTCTCTCTAAGCCATAATACATAGTATTAATATTTAAAGATGACATAAATCACTTTAAACTTGGTTTTAATTTTATTTCTCTTAAGTTCCAAATATATTTCCACATATAGTTTATCCTCAGCATGACATGGAATTAGGAACTTCAAGCTGGATTTTGAGTTCAGGTCCCAGCATAGAACATTGCATACTGAGGATTTTGGTCAAGCAATGTGAAATCTCTTGCTTCTGCTTTTCTTTCCACAAAGTGTGGATAATAACTTCCCTAATGGTCACTTACAATTTTTTGCGAAGTTTGAGGATCCAAATCCTGGATTTGCTTAGCCCTAAGATTATATTAGTTACTGTTGTTATTTACCACTATAGCATCCTGCGACTTTTCCAATACATATTTGTCACACACAAAAGTATCTGCTAAACATTTTAAGTGTCTATGTTGCATAGAAGACTATATACTCCTTAAGCCCAAGGAGCACAGCTGTCATGTATTCCATACCTAAAGATTGGCACAGAGTAAATGCTATAAATATTGAACAAATGAAATGAGAACCTAATCGATATAGTAGTTTCAAACTTTTGATAATTTCTTCTTCGAAAATATCTCATAAGTAAAGCATTGAAATAAGCTAATAATGGATTTATATAGAAGGCTATATTACACTAATCCATAAAAGCATGATGAAAAAATGGAAATGTATTTAGCTACTATATATGTGTGTGATCTCATGAAACTGTCCATCACCAAATCATCCCTCGAAAGTAGCTTGTATTAATGGGATTAATATTGTTTGATTCACAAATTGTGTCACCGTACTTCAGAGTTACGTTTACTAAAGTTTATAGAATGTTGACACTTTAATGAATGTGAAAAGTAAACTGAAAGCTTTACTCCAGGTTCATTTCTAATGATAAGGAAGGATGGTGTTAATTAAAGCCACAGCAATATTTGAGTTAAGGTTCTAGAAGAGAGCAATATCAATGTGACAAATTTGTTCACTTTGGATTACTTGAAAACTGTATTAAAGGCTGAATAAAGGCCTTCCAAAGATGGTCATGTCATAATCCCCTGAACCTATGAATATGTTACATTATTTTGCAGAAGGAAGTTCAGAGATATAATTAATGTTACAAACCTTAAAATAAGGACATTATTGTGGCTTATTCTAGCTGGGCCCAATCTAATTACATGAGCCCCTAAAAATAGAGAACTTTCTCAGGCTAGAGTCAGAAGAGATGTGGCATAAGGGGGACATGAGAAAGATAAAGATTAAGAGAAGCACTTGGTGTGTAGTTTTTAGTGTGAAAAGGAAGGGTGGGACTTGAGGAATGCTGGTGACCATAAAAAGCTGAGACGCTCCTTGCTGAAAGTCAACAAGAGGATGATGGGGACTTCAACCTTACAAACACAGAGAACTGAATTCTGCCAATGATTTGAATGTGCTTGGAAGCAGATTCTTCCCAGAGCCTTCTGATAAAAACCCAAGCAACCTAGCATGTTGATGTCAGCCTGAAGAGACCCAAATCAGAGGAATTATGAGAGTCCATCTGGGCTCCTCACTTACAAAACTGAAAGATAATACATCTGTATTATTTTAAGCCACTAAGTTCATAGTATTTGTTATTGCAGCAATGGAAAACTAATATGTTGGGTTTATGTTGGAAATACATAGTTAGGGCAGTTCTACCATAGATTTTAGAGTTACTAGGTATCTCTATTTTGGCAGTATTTTCTTTGAATTTACTTGTGTAATATTTCTCACTATTTGATTGTAGAACTCTAGGGATAGCATTGAAGGTGTAGGGAAAAGGTTTCAAGAAGTCTGTTTATTAAGCTTCTAGTCTAGGTGTTAGGTAACAAGGTGAAAAGTAACTCCAGGTACTCGATTGCCATCTAGCCTAACTCATCATAGTGTGGAAGATATTCCATATGAACAGAAACCAAAAGTGAGCAGGAGTAGCTATACTTATATCAGATAAAATAGACTTCAAATTAAAAATAGAACAAAGAGAAAAAGTCACATATAATGATAAAGGCATTATTTCAGCAAGAGGATATCACAATTCTAAATATATATGCACCAAACATTAGAGCAGCCAGATTCATAAAACAAATATTACTAGACCTAAAAAAATAGACAGTAATACAATAATAGTGGGGGACTTCACCCCACTCATGGCATTAAAGAGATCATTAAGACCAAATGTTAACAATGTGACAATGGAATTAAATTGGATTTTATATCAAAATTGACCTAATAAATATTTATAGAACATTCTACATAACAACTGCAGTATATGCATTCTTATCAGCATATTAAACAATGTCCAAGATAGACAATATGTTAGGACACAAAAGAAGTTCCAACAATTTTTAAAAATCAAAAACATATCAAGTATCTTCTCAGACTACAGACTAAACTAGGAGTCAATACAAAGTGGAACTTCATAAACTATACAAATGTATGGAAACTAAACAACTTGCCTCCAAATGATCATTGGGCGAACAAAGAAATTAAGACAAATTTTAAAAGTGTTTGAAACAAATTAAAATGAAAACACAACATATCAAAACCTAGGGGATACAGCAAAAGCAGTGCTAAGAGAGAAGTTTATAACATTAAATGACTACATCAAAAAAGTTAAAAGATCATAAATTAAAAACCTTATATCAAGGAACTAGAAAAGCAAGAACAAACCGAAATCAAAACTAGCAGAACAAAAGAAATAACAAATATCAGAGCAGAATTAAATGAAATAGAGACCAAAAAACACAAAGGATATATAAAACAAAATGTTAGTTCTTCAAAAAGATCAACAAAATTGATAAACTGCTAGCTAGAATAAAAAGAAAATAATAGAGAATATAGAAATCAACAAAATCAGAAATGCAAAAGTAGATATTACAACTGACATTAAAGAAATATAAACAATAATCAGATTCTAGTAAGAACAATTATATGCCCATAAACTAGAAAACCTAAAGGAAATGAATACATTATTAGAAATATCCAACCTTCCCAAATTCAACCAGGAATAAATACAAATATGAATAGTGAGTAGTGAGATTGAATCAGTAATAAAAAAATATCCTACGAAAAATAACCCAGGACCAGGTAGATTCACAGCTGAATTTATACCAAGTGTACAAAAAAGAACTAATAACAATTCCCTGTAACTATTCCAAAAAATCAACAAAGCAGGAAATTTTCTCTAACTCATTCTATAATGCCAGTATCACCTTGATACCAAATCCAGGACAGGACACACACACACACACACACACACACACACACACACACACACACACAATAGATTGATATCCCTGATGAACATAGATGCAAAAACCCTCAACAAAATACTAGCAAACTCATTCCAGCAGCACATCAAAAATAACAGCAACACATCATTATCAAAGGGGTTTTATTCCATCTCTGCAAGGATGGTTTAACACATGCAAGTCAGTAAATGTGATAAATCATGTAAACAGAATTAAGGACAAAACCCATATGATCAGCTAAACAGATAGAGTAGAAAAGTATTTTATATTCAGCATCCTTCATAATAGAAACCCTCAACTAACTATGCATAGAAGAAACTTACCTGAAAATCATATCTAACATCTTAGAGAAAAGTTGAAATCATTCCCCCTAAGAACTGGAACAAGAAAAGGATACCCACATTCACTACTCATGTTTAACATAGTACTGGAAATCCTAGTCAGAGCAATCAGCAAGAGAAATAAATAAGGGGCATCTAAACTAGAAGAGAGTAAGTCACGTTATCCCTGTTAATTGATGATATAATCTTATAGCTAGTAAAACCTAATGACACCACCAAAAAAACCTCTTAGATTTGACAAATGAATTTGTAAACTTTTGGGATACAGTATCAGCATACAAAAATCAATAGCGATTTCAAATACCAACCAAACTGAGAACGAAATATTGAAGGTAATCCCATTTACAATAGCTACAAAAAATATATCTAGAAATATAGTTAACCCATGAGGTTCAATATCTACAAGGAAAACTACAGAACACTGATGAAAGAAATTGTAGATGACACAAACATGGAAAAACATTCCATGCTCATGAATTAGAAGAACTAGTATCACTAAAATGACCTTACTTCCCAAAGCAATATAAAAATTCAATGTAATCTCTACCAAAATACCAATATCATTTCTCACAGAATTAGAAAAAGCAATCCTAAAATTCATATGAAATCAAAAAAGAGCTTGAATAACCAAAGCAATTCTAGGCAAAAGAACAAAGCTGGGTGTGTTATGTTACTTCACACCCAATTTCAAATTATACTACAAGGCTATAGTAACCAAAAAAGAGTGGTACTGATATAAAAATAGACACAAAGATCAACATAACAGGAGAGATAACCCAGATACCACATATTTACAGCTGATTGGTCTTTGACAAAGTTAACAAGAATATAAACTGCGGAAAGGATACCCTTTTAAATACACAGTGCAGGGAAAATTGGATTGTCACATGCAGAAGAATGAAACTGGGCCCTTATCTCTCACCATATACAAAAATCAACTCAAGAAGAATTGATGCCTTAAATGTAAGACCCCGAAGCTGTATTTATAATGTAAACACTAGAAGGCTACCTTGGAAAAACTTTTCCGGACATTGGTATAGGCAAAAAAATCATGACTGAGTCCTCCTCAAAAGCACAAGCGACAACAACAACAAAATCTGCTAAATGGGACTTAATTAAACTAATAAACTTTTGCTTAAGAAAATAAATAGTCCATAGCATGAACAGCCAACCTGTGAAATGGAAGAAAATATTTACAAACTATCCACAGGGGACTAATACCCAGAATTTACAAGGAACTCCAACAACTCAACAAAACCAACAAAAAACGGATAATTTCTTTAAAAAGTGAGCAAGAAAACAAAAAATTATTTTTCAGAAGAAGACATACAAATGGGCAGCATGTATATTAAAAAAGGCTCAACATCATTAATCATCAGAGAAATGCAATATAAAACCACAATGAGATCTCTTACACTAGTTAGAATGGCTACTATTAAGAAGACAAAACATAACAGAAGCTGGTGAGAATGTGGAGAGAAGAGAACCGTTAGACACTTTTGGTGAGCATGTAAATTAGTACAACCTCTATAGAAAACAGTATGGCAATTTCTCAAAGAATTAAAAATAGAACTACCATTCAACTCTGTAATCCCACTGCTGGGCATCTACCCAAAGGAAATCATCTTATCAAAAAGACGCTTGGATCCATATATTCAGTGCAGCACTATTCATAATAGCAAAAATACAGAATCAACCTAAGTCCATCAATAGATGAATGGATAAAGAAAATTTGGTATATATACACAATGGAATACTCCAGCCATCAAAAAAAAAAATGTAATGATGTCTTTTGCGGCAACATGGATGAAACCAGAAGCCATTACCTTAAGTGAGACAACTCAGAAACAGAAAAATATCACACGTTCTTACTTGTAAGTGGGAGCCAAACAATACATACACGTGGATATATACTGTGGAATCATAGTCAAGAGTTGGAAGGGTGGTGGGATTGCAGGGGAGTGAATGATGAGAAATTACTTAATGGGTGCAATGTATATTATTCAGGTAATAGATGCTATAAAAGCCCTGGCTTTTACAAAAGCAACTTGAATTCACTAATTATATATTGGGGAAAAAAGCTTTTTCTAGCACTTTCTAAACCAGTACATTCCAATAGCGCTTATGAGAGAAATTACTTTTGGTTGTTTTTGTCTTGAATAGTCTATTCCATTGTTGTGTAGAGATCAATTATTACTTAAAGGACTCTATAAAGTTAAGTAAGAGATATTTGGGCTGAAAATTTAAAATTTTCAAATTAATAGTCCTATTAACAAGATAAATGTTCTTTAAATCTACTCTTTAACAGGAAAAGTGAGGTTTTAGATATATATCTATTTTATAATTATCTTTGAATTAAGGATTTAAAGTAGCTTTAATTATTACCTTAATTCATAACTTACCCAAAATAATCTGCAAAAACTGTATAAAACACAGACAACCACTGGGTCTGGGAAGAGCAGAATAAAGCAAGATAACAACAGAAAAGGCATCATCTATTAGTCAAAATATCAAATTTTCCTTTTTTTCTTCAAGATACAGAAGGAAAAGCCTCTGAACCAGTGTATGTTTCAACCTGAGGTCAACTACATTACTTATTGGTGAACTACGGGGCATGTGAAATTACAGACTTATAATTTCCTGGGGGTCAACTTTATTAAAAACTGTTAGAAAAATTAAAAACAACTAATAATTTGAAGAAAATTATAATGATGTAGGTCACTCTCATGAAACACTGTAGACTCCTCCAAAGTAGAAAAGAATCATGTGCAGTAATTGGAAAATTTGCTCATTTTTATTATCACATAACTCATGTTATTACTGGTACATTTATGTTGATGTAATGCAGCATAGTACCTTAGTAAGAACACATTAATGTCACTAGCCAGCTCCATTAGTGCTAGTCAGATAAGGCAGGAGATTTGCAATTATAATTCCTATTCCTTGGTGGCAGCCAGCATGGTTGATTTTAGAAAAATGAGTTTGTTGACTTATGAACTCATTTTTTGTTTTTTGTTTTTCCCAGTTTCACTAAAATGACAATAAAATTGGTTTCAAGAAACTTCTTTCACAACCTCCTGGAACTACATAAAATTTTAAAAAATAAAGTTAAATTAAACAGGCAACCACTTTCTTCATAGGAGTTCTTAATAATAAAAACATCCTATTTTTTTGGCAAGTTTATATAATTTTAGTGTCAATTCTTATTTTCATTTTCAAAGTTTATTCTTACATATATATAGATATTAAACTGAGATTTTCACTGGTAGGAGTCTCCTAGAAAAAATTGATTATTTTAGCAGACAACTATTACTATATTCCAGTGAAGCTTTACCTTTGCATGATACCTGATGGGATTTTGTTTCTATAATAGACTGTTACTTGGCTCCTAAAAAGTCACACTTTCTGGCATTCATCCTCTTGAGTCATCAACTCTCCCTGAATTAAGCTTGGCTGATGATCTGCTTTAACTAAAAGAATATCATAAGCCAGGTGCAGTTGATCACGCCTGTAATCCCAACACTTGGGGAGGCTGAGGCAACAGCTGGAGGCAGGAGGATTGCATGAGGCTAGGAATTCTAGGATGTAGTGAGAAGTGATTGTACCACTGCACTCCAGCCTAGGCAGAAAGCAGGACCCAGCCTCTTAAAAAAAAAAAAAAAAAAAAGGGAGAAAGAGAGAGAGAGTGAGAGTGAGAGAGAGAGAGAGAGAGAGAGACAGAGAGACATGGTGAGACAGTCCATACATGTCAATATTTTTTTCCATGTGGAAAAAAGCAACAGTTAGCTATTTTGACACCCAACCCACTGT